>ML820105.1:39886-73700 GCA_009831015.1 Picea engelmannii | reverse complement strand
AGGTAAAAATGTAAACTATTCTTTTTTGAAGACTTTCGGTTGTGAAGCATTTGTCCATATTGATAAAGAAAATAGAACAAAGCATGAGGAAAAATCCAAGAAGTGTACCTTTATTGGATACGATGTTAATGATTTTGGTTATCGCTTATGGGATTATGAAAATCACAAAATCATTAGGAGTAGAGATGTCATATTCAATGACAAGGTCATGTACAAAGATCAGTTGCGGGGAAAGATACAAGAAAAAGAAAAATCAGAATACTCACTGCTTGATGAGATCACTGAAAAAGACATTTCAAAGGTACCAGAAAATCAAAGTGTACAACAACAGGAGCAATAGGTACCTCAAACTCCTAAAAGTGTTGTTAGAATATCTACCAGGTTAAGTAGACCCCGTAAACGATACTCTCCTTCATTGTATTATTTATTGTTGATTGATTATGGTGAACCAAAGTGTTATGAAGAGGTAATGCAAGTAGACACTAAAAATAAGTGGGAGAAAGGAATGAAAGAGGAAATGGATTCCTTGGTAAATAACCCAACTTGGGATTTGGTTTAGTTTCCTGCAGGAAAAAAATCATTACAGAATAAATGGGTTTACAAGTTGAAGGAAGAAGATGGAGGGAAAAAAAGGTACAAGGATAGACTTGTTGTAAAGGGGTTTGCACAAAAGAAAGATATAAATTTTGATGAAATATTTTCTCCTATTGTTAAAATGACTTCAATTAGGACTATTTTAAGTCTTTTGGCAGTAGAATATTTACATATTGAACAATTAGATGTAAAAACATTTTTTCTCCATGGGGATTTGAAGGAAGATATTTATATGCAGCAGCCACAGGGGTATGAGGTCAAAGGGAAGGAGAATTTGGTATGCAGGTTGAAGAAGAGCTTGTATGTCCTAAAGCAAACTCCAAGGTAGTGGTATTTGAAGTTTGATAGGTTTATGACAGAACAAGGTTATAGTAGATGTCATTTTGATCACTGTGTTTATTTTTAAAAACTAGAAAATGGAAGTTATATTATATTGTTATTGTATGTAGATGACATTCTTGTTGCAGGGTCTAATATGCAGGATATAAATGTGCTCAAGAAGAAATTAGCTAATTCATTTGTGATGAAGGATTTGGGTGCTGCAAATAAAATCCTTGGTATGAGAATAACAAGGGACATGAAAAATCGCAAATTGACATTGTCTCAGGGTGAGTACATAGAGAAGGTGTTGGAGAAGTTTAGAATGCATAATGCAAAACCAGTTAGTACACCTTTGGCCAGCCATTTCAAATTAAATAAGGAAATGTGTCCCAAGACATAGGAGGAGATAGAATACATGTCCAGGGTCCCTTATTCATCAACAGATGGCAGCTTGAGGTATGTGATGGTTTTCACAAGACTGGATATTGTACATGTTGTGGGAGTTGTGAGCAGGTATATGAACAATCTAGGTAAAGAACATTGGGAGGTAGTAATGTGGATTCTCAGGTATTTGAGAGGTATTGCTACTCATGCATTATGTTTTGGAGGTTTAGACATTATTTTATAGGGATATGTTGATTCAGATATGGCAGGTGATAAAGATAGCAGGAGGAGAACCACAGTGTATGTTTTTACTATAGGAGGAACAATTGTAAGTTTTATTTCGAAACTGCAAAAGGTTTTTGCACTTTCAACAACAGAAGTAGAGTATGTTGTTGCTACAAAGGCTAGTAAAGAAATGATTTGGTTATAGATTTTTATGGAGGAATTGGGAAAGAAGCGGGAGAATAACAGGTTGTACTGTGACAGTGAGAGTGCCATTCATCTTGCAAATAACTCATCCTTCCATTCAAATATTAATCATATACATATCAAATACCATTTCATACGATTTGTCTTAGAAGATGGACAATTGAAGTTGGAAAAGATACACACTAGCCAGAATCTTGCAAACATATTAACAAAGGGAGTAACCAGGGATAAATTGACTTCCTGCTCAGTTTTAGTTGGTCTTCAAGCATGAAGGTGAAGATGATAAATTTTCCAGGTCCAATAAGGATCATAGTCCAACAGATACAACAGCGATGAGTTGTTGAGATCAGTCTTTAAGTGGGAGATCATTGGTTGTGGAGCCTAATTATCTTCCTGATTTAGAGGTATTTGTTTTCAGTCGTGTTTATACCCCATGAATATTTTACACCCCAAAAGAGTGTACACTCCTCCAGGTGAGGGAGTGAAAGGGGGGATTTCCCCTCCTGCAGGTTCCGGGGGGGAATCCCCCCTATTGGGGGGTTTGGGGGAAAGAGGGCCCCCAAAGGAAAATTTTCCTTGTAAATGTATATTTTAATTTCATAGTAAATCTATACCGTTCATTATAAGGTCACATATCTGACAATAGAAGTCATGTTAGGGTTTTGTTTCCTAGAAGGAAACCCTATTTTATGAAGGAAATGTATTGCGACTATGTATCATTGTGAATATTGTATTCTGAGTGAGGAGATTGTGAAAGAAAGAAGAGGAAGTTACAGTGGGTGTGTTGTAGGTTGTATCCCTTCATTTGTTGGATAATAATAAAGGAAGGACCTGGCAATTTATCTGGTGGACATAGCTCACACTGGGTGAACCACATATATCTGTGTCTCTATTTTATTGTGTATCTTATGTTTTTTATTTCCGTATTTGTTTTATTTTATTGCTCTGCGATCCTGTTTTTCCAACACTCGATCCTTTTAGACTGGGAAAAATTGGAGGATTCGGCTTGCATTGTCATTTTAGTGGCAGGTCCCAATTTGGAAAATTGGGGTATGAAACCTTCCAGATCCATTTTGAGGTATTAAATGACATTTTTAGGGTTTTGGTGGTCATAAATTTTTCACACCCATTTTATGATGTTCTACACTTTGAAACCTTTCCAATGGTGTAGATCATTCATCAATCGGAGCTTGTATGAAAAAGTTATACCTTCCGCAAGTTGACCTACCATGTTGACCACCATGTTATGAGAAGATGCGACATCAACCCCTATTACTCATGCATGTGGGGCTAGCCACATATGTAATTTAAATACTATTATATAAGGTTCAAAACCCTATCACAATTGATGGTTGAGGAAATAAAAAAAAAAATACCCCTAGATGGTTATCAAGCTATGTTAAATACCGGACCACTAGGAGGAGAAGGGGTTCCATTCTTTTTCATTGTATCTTGTTCCATAGCTAAGACAAACATATGAGAGTGGTATTTTGTAAGAATAATAGTGGAGGATAGATTATGTAGCATCCATACAGGTCACGGGTCAAAGGAAACTCCTCGGAGAGTGCCTCTTTCTTTGTACTTGCATAATTTCTATACCAGAGAAAAGAGAGTAGAGCAGCCTCACCTTCTACATAGGTTCTCTCTCATATTGGGGTTCTTGGGTCATGTCTTGTGTTTATTTCTAAATGATGTGATTGTAATTTAATTTTCTCCATTTTTCACATTTTATCTATTTCATGCATAAGCAGAAAATCAGTAACTAAGTATTTTGGAGATCTAAAGGAAAAATAACCTTAATAGTAAATATTTTAGTATTTGATTAGATCTATTGTGACGGAATATCCACAGTAGTTTACATATCACTTCTTATGTAAGCATGGGTTAAATTCCAATCTAGAATGTTATTTGCAATAGTATCTACAAAATTATTTTGTCTTCTAGGAACATGGCTAAATGAAATTGATTCAAATGAGTGCACCAAAATTTTAACTCATAAATACTTTCCAAAAAGGAAAAGGTTATGCACATGATAAACACCATTCAACTACATGATGAGAATTTGTAAATCAAGAAACACTTGAAGGTGATAGATGCGATGGTCAATGGCATCGACGAACAAACCAATCATCGAATCATATTCGACTTGGTTATTGGCGGTAACTCTAGTGAAAACACTGAATAATCGCGACCTTGACTTCGTGCCCTGGTAAAGCCTAGGGTTCTCTGGTGCGCCACCATGGAAGCTCAAGGAGGGGAGCCGCTGCCCCCTACTTCCCCCTCCTTCTCTTTTCGGAAGCTGGTTGCAGCTTGCATCAAGAAGTCGACCCCTACAACACCCCCGAGCTTTGTCAAGAAACTGGATGTTATTCCAGAGATCGATCTGTCGCCCGAACTTCCAATGAAAGTATCCCTATCCCTCTCTGAACGCGGACTTGTTGGTTAGTTCATGGGGATTTTTCCCTCAACCGGATCCACAGACAACTGGATTCATCGAAACTGGAGGTCGCTGATCACAAATAGTGTTACATGCTATGCGGTCGGGCGAGGGTACTTCATTTTCGAATTTATCTCTCAGGAGGATAGAGATTTGATCTTCAGAAATGGCCTGTACTTCATGGGCACCCAAGGACTCTACTTAAATCAATGGACCCCAATATTTGACCCTGCTTCAAAAGTTCCCAAGGATGTTTCGGTCTGGATCAGACTCCCTAACCTCCCGATTCACTGCTGGAACACCACCTCGCTTCAGGCAATAGGGAATGGTCTAGGATGCTACATTGACCGATCAAAGCCAAGAGACCAGTACTCCTGTGCGTGGATCTATGTGGAGTTTGACCTGGAGGTAGGTCTTCCCGAAGCAATAAAACTAAAAGTCGATGATTGGCACCACTACCAAAAGTTGAATTACGAACATCTCTCATTCAAGTGAAGAGGCTGCCACGAATATGGCCACTTCCAAAGGAACTGCCCAAAAAGTTCCCCCACAAAGAAAGTAGGGGAAGAAGGTTGGAAACAGGCCCGGAAGGGAAAATCCAAAGCAAAAGGTCAAAGAAATGAATAGACAAACCCACCAAACACCAAATCTACAGGGACCAAGGAAACAGAGAACAGCTTCAGTATCCTGGCTAAAGAAGTGGAGGAAGGGGAGCCAGCTCCAAGTAAAGAAGCGCAAGAGGGAGCAAAGGGAGACCAGAACTCCGAAGACAAGGGAAATCAGCCAGTAGAAGAAGAAGGGGTGCAAACAAACTCCCCCCAAAGGCCGGAAGGTAGTCAGAACATAGAGGAAGGGGAGATCTCCATAGGTAGCGACTCAGACGAGGAAAACGAAGTTTGGGTCACTCCAAAGAAAACAGGAAGAGGCAGGAAAACAAAAAAAGTTGAGAGGGACCAGGAAACCTACAAATATGTCCTCAACGGGTCACAACCCACCATCAAGCAGCTGATTAGCGTTCGTCACACAAGGAAGCAAGCCAAAGCCTCCCAAGGAGGCCATCCCTCCCCTCAAGGCTTATAATGATCATAACCTCCTGGAACTGTAGAGGAATGGGCAGCAAAAGGAAGGAAGAAGCGCTCAAGGATATTATCAAAGCTTCGAAAGAAAGCATCCTACTACTCCAGGAGACCAAAATGAGCCAGCAAGACACTCTTAAAACCTTGTCGAAGGTATGGAAAGGAAGCCTTAGAGTTGCTGGGAACGCCAAAGGCGCCTCAGGAGGACTTTGCACACTGTGGAATGCCTCCAAAATAGATCTACTCATCTCTGACACATGCATGCACTGGATAAACACCAAATTCCTTCATAAAGACTCAGGTTACCAGGTAAGTGTTTTTAACATCTACGTCCCACAGCATTTGGGGGAAAAAAAACATTGTTGGGAGTCCTTACAGGATTACCTTCAGCAAAATAGCCTCAATAATATCATCCTTGGTGGGGATCTAAATGTAACTTTAGCTCAGGAAGAAAAGAGAGGGGGTTCAATAGTGAGAGACCCGGCTAGAGAATGGGTAGAGGACTTAGCCTCAGCCTGGGATCTCCTCGACATAAAACTAGTCAAGGGACTTTACACGTGGACCAATAAGAGGATCGGTCCTGGGCACATAGCATCCAGACTCGACAGATTCCTAGTACAAATCTCCCTCCTGCTGCTAGGACTCGAAGCAAAAGCAGAAATTCTGCCCCACGGTGTCTCTGATCACAAGCCGATTCGACTAGAGATTAAAATTGATCAAGTCAGAAGGCCCATCCCTTTTAGATTCAGCCCAAACTAGATACAATACAAAGACTTCTTGGACCTAGTTACTAAAACTTGGGCCAGCGTTGTTCAAGGCTCAGCCTTTTATGTATGGGAGGAAAAAATCAGAAGATTAAAAAGAGCTCTCAAGCTTTGGGCAAAGAACCAACCAAGCCCAATAGTAGTGCGGCTAGTAGCCCAAGCCCATCTCAAGGCCCACCAGCTGGAGATTGAACAATAGGAGGTCACTCCTAAAACTATGCAATAGGAGGATAGCCTCCAAAGGCAATGGCACAAAGCCTGCAGAGCGGAGGAAGACTATTGGAGGCAAAAATCAAAAAGCTTATGGCTGAAAGAGGGAGACAGGAACACAGGCTACTTTCACAAACAAGCGGAAGCAAGGAAACAATACAAGGTAGTGACAGAAGTTCAAGTCCAGAATAAAACAATTGCAGATCTAGAGGGCGTAAAACAAGCAGCCTACGAAGATTTCGAGACGCTCTACACAGAACCAAAAGGAACAGAAATGGACCAGCAGAGGTACCCTCTCACTGTTATTCCAAGGTTAATAAATGAGGACACCAACAACAAGTTGACTAGGTAGGTAACGCAGCAAGAGATAAAGGAGGCCCTTGATCAGATGAACCCAGACAAGGCTCCGGGACCGAATGGATTCACTGCCAGATTCTATCAGTAGTGCTAGAATATAATCAAAAAGGATTTAACCAAAATGATCAATAAATCGCAGCAAAGAAGCAAGCTAGGAGGAAGAACCAATTCATCCTTCCTGGCACTCATCCCGAAAGAAAAAGGAGCGCTTTCCTTCAACCGATTCAGACCAATCTCCCTATGCAACACAAGCTATAAAATCCTCGCCAAAGTTATAGCCAATCGACTCAAGGCACTCCTCCCTCTCATCGTTCCTGAAAACCAAGGCGGTTTTGTCAAAGGAAGGCATATTGTCGATAACATCATCTTGGTTCAAGAGGCTATCCACTCCAGTGTCCGAAGGAAAGAAAAAGGTATGGTTATTAAACTGGACCTCGCTAATGCATTTGATAGAGTCAGACATGAATTTCTATTTGAAGTCATGAGGAAGTTTGTGTTTGACTCGAAATTTGTAAAGTGGATAAAAGCCTGCATCGGTTCACCATGGATAGCCCCATTGGTGAATGGAAAGGTAACAAAATTCTTCAAATCCTCCAGGGGCTTAAGACAAGGTTGCCCCCTTTCGCCCCTGCTCTATGCAATTCAAGCATATGTCCTAAGCTACCAACTGGGAAACTCCCAAGTTCACAAAAATCTCCAGGGTTTAAGAATAGTGCAAGGGGTGAAAGATATAAACCATGCACAATTCGCGGATGATACGATGTTGTTGGGAGGAGCAAGTCCGATAATAGAAAAAAATTTTAAGGAAGAACTGGAAGCCTATGCAGCAGCCTCCGGAAGTGAAATCAGTCAGGCCAAGAGTAACATCTATGGTTGGAATATCACTCCAAACGAAATGTTGGGAATAACAAGAGTTCTAGGGATGGAGGGGCACACAAACTGAGAGGCCTTTAAATACCTAGGAATCTGTATCTTTAAATCTTCCCCTAGGACTTCTCACTGGAACCATATTGTAGAAAAAATCAAGAATAAATTCTCCGCATGGGGGGCGAATTGGTTAAATTTAGAAGGGAAGGCAGTTCTGATAAAGGTTGTGGTGTCTAGTATCCCTATCTTCCAGAGCTCACTACTGTTAGCCCTAGCCACAGTCATCCAAAAAATCAAAGATTTTCAAAGACGCTTCCTGTGGGAAGGAGGCAGGCAGGAAAGAAGGAAGTTGCACTTGATTAGCTGGGAAAAAACTTCAAAACAAGAAGGAAGGGGGACTCAACTTTAAAAAAACAAGAATTCAAAATCTGGCCTTGGGTGCAAAGCTCCTCTGGAAGATGGTCACTAGAAAACCTTCTTGGAGTAAACTCACGCTTTGGAGGAAATACTTTCGAGGGCCTTGGGACAGAAGCTTAGAGTTCCCTTGCAAAGAAACAAAAATCTCCCCTATCTTTGCGCTCTGCAAAAAGGCGCTTCCACTCTTCAGCCCTCACTTAACCTGGGTGCCAAAAAACGGTAAGAAAATCAGAATCTGGACAGACTCAATAATGGGAGACCCACCTCTAGAGCATCGACAGGACCTAATTTGTCTCAAAAATTGGATGGACAGTCAAAATATTGTAACGCTTTCCGCCATCTCAATCTGGGGGGAAGACAGACTTCAATCCTGGCAAGGGTGGGAAGTGCCAAACAGACCAGCTTCTCTAGACCGACACTGGTGTTCCCTCAAGAGATGTCTTCAAGGGAAGGCCCCCCTAAAAAATAAAGGCAAAGATGAAAGAGGATGGGGAAGGAATGCAAGGGCTTACACCACGGCAGAAGGCTATCAACTTTTCAACAGCGTCCCCACTGCTATGCCTAATCCGGCACTCTGGAAAGCAATCTGGCAGCCCAACTCTCTACCAAAAATCGACCTTTTCATTTGGAACTTGGCGCATAAGAGTATCCAAACAGGGGATAACCTCATAAGACATGGCTGGGAAGGACCCTTCAGGTGTCCCCTATGCCTTCATGTGGAGGAGACCACAGACCATCTTCTTTTAAATTGCAGTTATTCAGAAGAAGTATGGATGAAGGCAACAGGCCCCCAATTTGCACTCAATTTTCCCCCTGATTTAATAAGCCTCCTTCTCCACTGGGACTCCTTTTTCCCTTTCGTTGTCAAGGGGAGAAACCAAGCTTTCTTGATGTGGGGAATGCTTCCAAAGTTTATCCTGTGGAACCTTTGGCTAGAAAGGAACCACAGAATTTTCAGAGAAACCCAAAGGAGTGCAGCCATAGTAGTCACTAAAATTCAAGCCCTCTTGGGTGAATCTTCTCCTTACCTTTTCTCTACAATCAAGATTCATAAGCTGGACAACACAGAGAAATGTTGGCTAAGCCAGTTCAAGATACAAGGTATCGATGCCCGAAAAGAAAGTGATCCAATCAAAGAAGGCTGGGAGATTAGGAAGAGTGAGAGGGATTTTGCCAGTTGGAAAGGAGAAATAAAAACACCTATTATCTTCTTTGATGGGGCCTCGAAGGGAAACCCAGGCCAGGTTGGGGGAGGGGGCATAATTGAAAATATCACAGAAGCTACAACAACGCGTTTTGCTATAGGCCTAGGAATAGAGCCCAACAACAGAGTTGAGGCCCTAGCTCTCTGGCAAGGCCTACATCAGGCAATCAAATTTAGAATCTAGGATATGACAATAATCGGTGACTCCAGAATAATTATACAGGCCATGATCAACCACTCCAAGACCCAAAACATTATGCTGAATAACCTCCTTGACAAAATTCGCCTCCTTCTAAGGAATTTTAACTCCTATAAACTTTATCATGTATTAAGGGATCTCAATGGGGAGGCTGACAAGGAAGCCAATAGAGGCACGTTGCTGGAGACAGGGGTACTGACAGTCAATGAAATGACAGAAAGCGTGGAGCTCCCTTGAACCCAAGCTCGTGCTCTCTCATATGCTCAAATGCAATCTTTGACAGTAGACTGGGAATCAGGCGATTCTGTAAGATCAGTACGTGACAGAGGTTTCGATTGGTCAAAGGAGTTGCCTCAGTACCATGAGGAAGAGTGCTTCAGATATGGGGGAGACAAGAGATCCACGCGGCCCTTCCCCACAAATTCTGTAAATCTAAGTGAAATGATGAGAACGCGTGAAGAAGAAATAAAGGGCAACCTCTCCCCCTCAACACACAATGCTGGAACATATGCTGAAACAGTGCTGGAACATATGCTGAAACACAGTGCTGGAACATATGTTGAAACAGTGCTGGAACATATGCTGAAACACAGTGTTGTAACATATGCTGAAACACAGTGTTGTAACATATGCTGGTGCTGGAACATATGCTGAAACACAGTGCTGGAACATATGCTGAAACAGTGCTGGAACATATACTGAAACAGTGTTGTAACATATGATGAAACACAGTGCTGGAACATGCTAAAACAGTGCTGGAACATATGCTGAAACACCGCTGTAACAAATGTTGAAACAGTGTTGAGACATATGTTGAAACAGTGCTGAGACTTATGCTGAAACAGTGGCTGGAGTTTCAGCATTTAAATTTAATCTAGTTCTTTTAGAAGGTGTACAGGAACTAGTTCAGTTCACAAGTCTATAGCTATAGAAGTATAATGGTTCAGAAAGACAGGCCTGAAGAAATTCGAGGCCATTTTGTAATCGGATCCGTGGCTAGTCCACCCCATTAATATAATCTATAACCGTTTCTGTCAAAAAAAAAAAAATCTAGTGAAAACACCACTAGAGTGGATAAGGGAATGTGAGGGGTTAAAAGGGGACCAATATGTAGAGGCTAGATTCCTCAAACAATGACTCACGCCACTAGCATAAGCAATATAGAAATAGGACAAGGATTCCATTTAAAAGGTGCAAGAAGACAATGCATGAGATGCAAACTTTACAAAATGGATGCAAAATACTATGTAACCTATATACAAGCTACAAATATTTTAAACTAGAATGTGTTGCAAGGTTTATGGAGAAGCTCCCCTTCAGTCCCTATAAGAAGATATTCCCCCTTACATAAACATTGTTTAACAATGTAAGGGCCCATTCATAGTAGTTCAAATTTCCTCAACCTAAAATGTCATGTGATTGGTCATACACCAGGAATAGATAGCCTTTGTAAAAGACATAAGGGTAGACCTTATGGTCATACTAAGATTAAGATAACTTATTGGCCACTCCTATGGTTTGCAAGGAAATACAGTGATCTTCATTGGTGCAATCCAAATCCATGGTATTTATTGGTGTACTCCAAAGCCCCTAGTGTACACCAATCTCCTCAATTTGTCAATAATGTCAAATATTCTCTTGCCCTCAAGAATTCACTTCCATAAAAAAAATTCTCTATCTCTATTGTCACGACACATTCCTTCAGTTCATAATATACTTGATTTCAAAGGTTCCTTAGACCTTTCACCTCCCATCCACCCTTATATGATTACATTATATTCCTTTCATTCTATGGCATCCTCAAACCTCAAATCCTTAGAGCTTCTCTTCACACGATCCACACTCACTCACACACTCACTACCACATCTGACTTGGATTTGAGAATTGTTATTTATGCAAAGCATACACCCAAAATATTTTCCACATATCCAAATATTATTGGTCATGAGGTCAGCTCTAGATCTCTTGGCTCTTCCTTAAAATTTGGACTTCATGAATCCTTTGAAATGGGTCCCAAATTCCTCATAATTCACACACTATCGACTCACTAGATAGAGAATAAACCTTGACTCTCAATGGTCGTCCTCATGGTCGTTGATCCATTCTCTACCCATCATACAACACAACCTTAACACTCAACCACCGTTCGATCCATCTTTGGATTTAATCTTGATCATTGATCTTGTTTGTTGTCCAACAAAACACCTTATGCAACCACAACACACAATAGTCGTCTAATCAGTCCTTGATTTGATATTGACTGTCAATATTTCCTTATTCTATGTCTAATATAGCACACAAACAACCTCATTTCTTAGCACCCGTTGGATCTGGTTCCTAATTAATTATCATCCGTTGATATCTTCTTAGCATATCAGGACCATCAGGTCTTAAAACACACAGCATAGATCTTCCTTCAAATTAAATGTCCATCGTTGGTTTTCTACCACTGACCACTAGAACATTCAACATGACCCTAACTCTCAGCAACTATCCTATCTCGACTCTAATTAAATCTCAACCGTCATTCTGTTAGTTTGATTATTTCACCACAAGTCTAAGGCATTTACATTCAAACTTTCGTGGCTTCCAGAATACACCTTTGTGTTTGGACGCACTTATTTTGCACCCATACTTAGACAATTTCTTATAATTAATCATGCTCCATGACATATATGTACATCTGATTCATTCTTTATAATTAGTCGATTTTTTAAATCCTATTATGGATCTGTGAGTTTGCACTCATTTCATTATTTATTCACATACTCTCCATTCTTCGTCGCTCCGCATAAATCTTTTTTCCTTGATACTTAATAAAAAATTTGAAATCTCACTACGGGTCACAGTTGTTTGATCTTAGTCGTTAATTTCATATAATCATCAATCGGGATTTATTATTTTATACATACACCTGAATTTGATTGTTTCAATCCAATGTGTTGATGTTGGAGATGAGGTGGCTTCCATGTGGACTTCTTCTACATATATATTGGATGAAGTAGCATTGGTACGTGTCTTGACACATGGCATCTACAGAGATGCTTGTTATGGAATTGGAATGGTACTAATGTGGACTCCCTCTGATTTGGCATTCATTCTACTGGACATGTGGTGTTGATGTGGCATCTGAGCTTGCCCACCAGATATTGGGCCCCTATCCTTTGATCTTAGCCATTGATATTCGATGATCAACAGTTGGGATTTATCCAGTTCTAGGTCCAAAGTTATCCATGACAAAATTTAATGCCTTTCACACAATTCCATGGAACTTCCATTCACATTCAAATTACATAAAATGTTGTTCGCAATATAAACCCTTCAAAGTTGAAATGCCTTCTAAATGTGGGATATATCATTGTCACCATTTCTTCGGTCTGGTTAAACCAGAATTTCTTTTCAATCTCAACACTACTCATATCTGCAATAGGATTATCTCGTCCTCATCATACCTCTATACAAAATTCATAAACTCTTATTATATTTGTTAGCCTGGTTATACAATTCGAGTGCTTCCTCAATTTTTTCTTTAATGGTATTCTCTTTATTCTTATACCTCGTGTACATCGAACAAGGATAATCATTCTCGCATACCACAAGCAGGAAAACATTGTTGGCTTCTATGACTCTATGTCCGATTCAATCTCATTTGGATTGATTTTTCACATGTAGTCCTCTCACCTTCATTCACACAAGGTAGACATGTAGAAACTCATTAACACAACAATGACAACATTATTTCCAACAAAATTTCCCTTTGACATTGACGGAAACACTTAGTTATTTTTGTACTCCTTTTCTTCTTGCACGTCTTTCTTTCTGCAAATATCCCCCTTTCTCTATACTCTCCCCCTTTGACATCAATGGAAAATGGATATTCTCCTCCTTGCACTATTGATGCAGGAGCATCATAAGCAGCCAGCCAAGCGAGCAACGTAAAAGCGGGAGACAGCTGGACGCACAGATGGAAAAAAGGGGCATGTTTTTATGAAGATGCTTTGAAATTTGAAATCTGAAGCATTAATGTAATAAGCTAAGAGAAGCGTACTTTCATTAATGCCTTGGAGATATGAACAGATCTGGAGGAATTACTCCCATATGTCGGATGTAATAGGCATTTAAGACTGTTAATGTAAAGTAGGTAGATATGAATATTAGATTAGACAGTTTTAGAAGCATAGGAGGGAAAACGAATATAGACACCCTCACCCTTGTATCATTGTAAGTAAGTGATATGATGTATATTATGTTAGCCCAGAAATAAGTAAGTTATATACTTCAGAAGGAACATAAGCCCCTGTCTTATATTCTCTGTAGCTCCAGTCTGTTGAAGGCCTTAGCTCTTGCAAGCATGTCGAAGGCCTTATACCGATAGAGACGAAGTCCCTCGAAGAGATACATACGCATATGTCTTAGAATGGCTTTCCTCATGACTTGTGTAATGTGATCAGGCCTTGCTTTACCTTTCACCGGTGTTCTTACCGTTCACCGGAAGCCGTTCACCTGCGTACCGGTCCTGATAGAGTCTTTTTGGGGATGATCATTCAGAATTCATAAGCTGTAGAGCTGTAACAGAGAGCTGTAGAGAAGAACCCATGTACAGAAGAACTTGAGTTAATATATGAAGCTTTGACTCACTTTCATGGTGTTATGATGCTTACTGTTTACATTTGTTGAATGGTATGATTACAGTTTATTTGTTTCTCTATTATGTATATGTTTCAATGTTGTGTTATGTATGATTTCATGTTGAATGTATGAAGTCCGAGAGAGGAGAAGAATGAGTTTCAATTGTTTCTCTTCTTGAGAATTCCTTCAAGGAGTGCAGCGAATGTCCGCAAGGTGTGCGTTGACGAGGGTCTGAGTTTTATCTCAGAAAGCTCAGGAGAGATACCGTTGTCTTATACTAGTTGAAGTGCAAGTGAAGCACAGAGTCGTGCAAGGTGTGCGCAGGCTGGTTGAATCCTTGGATTTTAATAAATCCAGAAGGAAGGTTAAAGGACCACTATTGCAAAGAGTGCATAGGGTTGAAAATCCAAATAACCAGAGGTTATTTGAAGGTTTTCCACAAGGTGTGGGAGCGGGGATCCTTTTGGAAGCTTAAGTTCGCAAGTGAAAGCTCAGGAGGGATTTAACCTTTGAAGTTATCAAAGGGAGACGGAGGTCGAAACCATATCATAGAATTTAAGTTTAGGAGGGAGAACACTGAGTCGTTTGGACAGGATTCCTTGAGGAGTACAATGGATGGTCAGAATTCTCCGTGGAGAACACGTGAAGTCGTGAGGACCATAGGATCCAGAGGAGCTGTGAGGTGGTTAAGAGTTGGATGAATCCACCACCCTGATATCAAGAATCAACATGAACTGTTGATCATGGTCTGTCTGAGCCGTCAGATCATTTAGTGGATTCAGGATTCGCAAGTTTGGAGTGTAGGCCAAAATCCTTGGTCACTCAAACTCTTGATTCGTGAAAGGGATCAACAAGTGTGGAATTTCGAAACTTCAGTAATTCGGGGTTCGGCATACCGGAAATCCTAATGACAAGGAACCAGAACCCTTTGCATTGAAATTCCCGAAGTCGTGAAACGCGGTGTGCCTTTAGTGTGGGATTTCGGCATTTCGTCTTTTCGGAGTTCGGGAAGTAGAGGAGGCAGTGACTTTGGAATCAAGAGTCTCAAACTCCCAGTTCGCGAAATCCCGAAGAGGGAAAGGAGGAATTCCCAGAAAGTTGAGGGACGATAGTCGTGGGGAAACGATCGAGTTTCAGGGTTTCGGGACTCAAGAGATAGAGTTGCATGGTCAACACAACTCCCAAAATCATGAAGAATGAAACGCCGAAAGGTGGGCCCTAAGTGTCGATCAGAGGATACGTGCGGTGGAAGTTAAAGGAGGGATCAAGCTTCGACGAAATTCCTGAAAGGCCATCGATCTCGCATTTCATGGGATGTTGAGCCCATTTCGGCATTCCAAAATTTCAGAGTTCAGGGAATCATAAGGGAAGAGGAATGGCTATTGGTTGTTCGCTCGAAGCCCTGAAAGCCGAAACTAGTGGGTAGCAGGTGGCATTTGTTCGGCACATTGAAGGAGTCAACCTTCATTGAAAATTGGCATTTCGGCATTTGCCAAGAACTGTGGAAATACATTAGGACTCTGCAACTCCTGAAACCCGAAGTCCTTTTTGGCTTAAACAAAGGGTTTGATTAACCCTTGGTGTGGTTTTAGTGAAGATCCTGAGCGAATCTCAGCCCGAGGGTCAAGGGTCTGCGTCAACTATACTCTTCATTTTCTTTGTCAATGTCAAAGGGAAAGTTTTTTGGAAATAATGTTGTCATTGATGTCTTTGACATCAATGACAACATTATTTCCAACAAACTTTCCCTTTGACATTGACGGAAACACTTAGTTATTTTTGTACTCCTTTTCTTCTTGCACGTCTTTCTTTTTGCAAATATCCCCCTTTATTTGTACTCTCCCCCTTTGACATCAATGGAAAATGGATATTCTCCTCCTTGCACTATACTCTTCATTTTCTTTTCTACAACCAACCACCTTCTTCTCTTTGTGCAACACCCCCTGAGCTAGTGCTCCTCTTGTAGTTCTTCAGTGTGTGGATGGAATAGGTACCACCCCTAGTTTTTGTCTGAGATACTCATAGACTTCTATAGGAATAGGTTTTGTAAATATATCAACAATATGTTCCTTTGTGTTGATATATTCCAGCTTGAAATTTTGTTCTATGACTTTCTCTCTTAATAAATGGTATTTGATTGGGATGTGTTTTGTTTTTGAATGCATAACAGGATTCTTGGAGATATTTATTGCACTAGTATTGTCACATAGTATTGATATTGGTTGATTTTATTCTGTATAAAATTCCTTCAATGTTTGTTTCATCCAGAGGATATGTGTAGAGCATGTTGTTTCTACAATATACTATGATTTTGTTGTAGATAGATAAATTTATGATTTCTTCTTGTTGAACTAGGTCACCCGATTATTGCCCAGAAATAACTTTCCACCACTCTTGTTATTTCTATCATCCACATTCTTTGCCCAATCTGCATCTGTGTAAGTTGTCAGAGTAAAGTATTTTCCTGTGGGATACCATATACCAAATTCCAATGTGCCTTTTAGATATCTAAATATTATTTTTACTTCCTACACATGTGTTTCCTTTAGTCAGCTTAAAACCTTCCAACTAACCCTACTTCCTACATTATATCTAGCCTTCAAGCTATCACATATAGTAGGGTGTGTATCATAAATTTGTTCATAGTTGTATTAGCTTCCTTTGATTCATCCTCTTTTCTCAGTTTAGAACCAATGACCATGGGTGTGCTGACAGGTTTGTTGTATTCCATTTCAATATTCTTCAGCATCTCCTTGATGTATTTGGTACGAGAAATAAATATTCCTTTGTTGGTTTGAGAATCTACAACCCTCGGAAGAAGGGAAGTTCTCCAAGCATGAACATCTCAAATTATTTTTTCATCTCTTCTACAAACGTTTGGCTCATTATATCAGCATTACTTCCAAAAATGATATTATCCACATAAACTACAATGATTAACATATTTTCACTATCTATTTTGATGTAAACATTGTTATATGTTGTTCCGCTTTTGAAACCTTGTTGTTGCAATTACTTGACAAGTCTTGAATACCATGCTCTGGGAGATTGCTTTAATCCATAAAGTGTTTTTTTCAATATGCAACGTAATATTCATTTTCTGAAAATAAGAATCCTTCAGGTTGTTTTGTGTACACTTATTCTTCTAAATCTCCATTCAGGAACATTGACTTGACATCCATCTAATACACCTTAAAATTATTGAAGCTTGCAAATGCCAAAAAAAATCTAATGGCTTCTAGTCTTGCAACATGAGCAAATATTTCTTCAAATTCAATGCCTTCTACTTGAGCATACCCTTTACAGACCAACCTTTCTTTATTTATTACTATGTTTCCATCTTCATTTAACTTATTTATGAATGCCTACTTTGTGCCAATTGTTGAAATGGGTACTTGACACTGAGAGGGGGGAGGTGAATCAATGTCACAAAACTTTGGACAATTTTCCACTTTTCACAAATTAACTGAACAACAAATATTTATTTCATTTTTTCAATCAATATATATAAAAGAATAAATATTTTATTTATTAAATAACTTGAATAAATACATAATATCAATCTTTGAATATCATCTTCATACAACTATGAGAGACCCAACTCTCTGTTACAAGACCCAGCTTGTAGTTCTCAGATCCAACTGAGAAATGAGGAATGCAATCCTCATAACAAGTCCCAGCTTGTTGATCTCAGATCCAACTCATATGTGAGGAATCAAATCCTCATACAAGACCCATCTTGTAAACAGGCACCAACCTGATAGAATGAACTTTCATTCAATCCATTATATATAAATATATATACTTCAACAAATTCAACTACTACATCTTCTCACCATTATTTCTTGTTTATATATTCTTCCAACTGGAGTGAATTTGAAGCATTGTGTCTTTTGATATTTTAACCTTTGTACCTTTTCATTTAAAATGATAATCTTAAACTTTAATTAATATCATTTTTCCTTTTTATTCTTTATTCATGTTTTCATGATTTAACTCTCTTTTAATCATAGTTGTGTATTGATTCATCTATCCTCATGAGTTGATCACGGACATGGATCAACTCATTAGATCGTACTCATGCTTCTATTGTGTTCTCGGTTCACCAACAGATCATATTCGATTATTTATCGATTCTTTGTATTGTTCTGGTGCAACTCTTTGTCAAATGAAATATGTATGAGGCGCTCCCTTCAAACCATTTTCATATGACCATAGGCATAGAACCATGAGCTTATTATTTAAGCTTTACCTTTATTTTTCTTATTCCATATGACCATATGTGGTGACTAGGAGCTAGGCCAAACGATCGCTTGAGCACTTATCAGAATCAATGGTCATGATTCAATCTCCCGATGAGATGAATGGCCGACGGAACTTTTCCCTTCAGAACTTCAGAACTTCAGAATTTCAACTTTTCAAACCTTTCAAAACTTATGAATCAGATTTCCCAAACAGATCGGGCGGTTTACATTTATTTCACGAAAACCGATCAATCGTCAAATTTGATTCTTACAAGGCTTAATCCAACGGCTGGGTCTTAATCAAGCATTGAGATGGATGGCCACCATTTACTCTGGGACTTTGGATATTTCAACCTACGCTATCCTTCCACTGTAGTAGATCGACGAATAAGAATGCACCTGAAGTGATTCTTTAGATCGGACGAACCATGTCTACTTCGGGATTTCATCTTTCTGGAGTGACGTAACTTATTTGACGTCACGTGTTGACATGGAACGAACCAATTTCCTCTTGACACGTGTAATCATATGATTATGCCATGTGTACTTGCTGACGTGTCCTTGCTAACATGGTCTGTCATACGTCCTTGTTGACTTGGTCTACCACATGTCCTTGTTGACGTGATCTTCCATATGTCATTGTCGACATGGTCTATTGATGTAGATATCCCATGCATCCTTGATGATGTGGTCTGATGACGTGGTCTGCCACATGTCCTCTTGAATCGAACGATTGAGGATTACTTCGGATGATCCGACAGCCGAGAATTTATTTCATCTCTCCAGGTCTCCGGACTTCGGGAATTTCAAATCTCAAACTTTCTAGAGCGTAACCTCCTCACATCTTTTAACCCGAAATGAATGTTTTTCATTGATCAAGGTTTTAGATCAACCGCTTGATCTATCTGCGATACTGCTTAACCTTGGATTAAATCCAACGGCTCTTCTTCTAGCTTATCTTTCCCTTCCACTAGAATGATCTGACAGATATTCGTGTGATTGAGATCTCAGATCTCAGCCCTTGATTATCTTGTCCTTCCACTTAAATCAATTCGACGGCTGGCGGAAATTCGCATAAATGAGATCTCAGATATTTTACCTCACTCATCCTGTCCTTCCACTTGAAAATGATTCGACGGTTGACGGGATTTCGGATAATCGAGAACTTGGCCTTTCTACTTATCCCATCCTTCCACTTAATTTTAATCCTTCCACTATTCATAAATAAGTTAAATAAATAAATGAGATCTCCTATATTTTTGCTTATCCTATCCTTCCACTCAAAAGTGATCCAACGATCGATGTGGATTCTTTGAAACAGATTAACGGTCAACAATGATTGTAAAACCACAACTTGTGAGTAATTTAACTTGACACCCAAACTTTGCAATTGAAGTTGTGTGTTGTTGGTGAGTCAACCATAGTCATTGATATTTGAAGCTATAAGATCTGATGGTCCTAACTAATTGCGTGATTGGAAATAGCACGATGTTTAATTCTCCCTTTGATCTCTTCAATCTATCCCTGTCGTTGATCTGGTGATTGCGCATCTAATGGTCACAACTCAATCCAACTTAATCTGATCATTTGTTGGATCAACTACAGTTGTCGATATTCAAGCCTATGATATCTGACGATCTAAACCAATTGTGGGATTGGAACTAGCGAGTCGTTTAATTCTCCTTCCGATCTTCACAATCTATCCCTGCCATTGATATGGCTTACAGATCTGACGGTCACGATCCTCCAATGGTTCTCAAGCCCAAAGTCACTCATATGACCGATGTCCATTATATGAGACGATCAACACCGTTAATTTCTTGATCGGATGGTTGTTGAGTCTTCTCACATTTTCCTGTGCATTGGTCGACTTCTCAGTTTTTCCATCGATCAGACGACATTTCTAGAATGTCTTCTTCATTCACTAACTCTCCTGAGTTTTAATAACTGTTTGTGCATTCTTTTATGCACTGATAGTCAGTCCCTAATTCTCCTGAGCTTTGATCATAGGAACATTGTTGATCCTATCATGATCAACAATAATCATGAATTGCTTTCATCCTTAAGGTGATGTTCTTATGTCAATATTTCGTATACTTTTCCTCCTGAGATTAACCTTGTTGCTCTGCTTATTGTTTGACATTATCTTTCCATCATTGACCCTTCATTACACATGGAAATACATTATTGGTCATCTTGACACTAATGCCAACTTTATAACTGATCATGACTGATTATTGTTTCCATCGTAACTTATCATGACTGTTGACATCAATGACAAAACATGAATGAAAATATGTCCAACAATATCCCCCTTTGTCATTGAGGGAAACACACTAACTTCATACACAATCTCCCCCTGTGATGATGCTTATTTTCTTTGAAGTTGTTGTCCCCCATCTAATACACCTTAAAATTCTTGAAGCTTGCAAATGCTAAAAAAAATCTAATGGCTTCTAGTCTTGCAACAGGAGCAAATATTTCTTCAAAGTCAATTCCTTCTACTTGAGCATACCCTTTACAGACCAACCTTTCTTTATTTATTACTATGTTTCCATATTCATTTAACTTATTTATGAATGCCCACTTTGTGCCAATCACATTTTTATCTTTGGGTCTTGGTATAAGTTCCCATGTTTTGTTTTTCTCAATCTGGTTTAACTCTTCTTCCATAGAATTCACCCAATGTTGATCATTATTGGCTTATACAAATCATTTAGGCTCTATTTTGGACAGTAAAGAGACATTTACATGTTCATAATCGCTTGCCATTTTTTCCTAGTCTGAGTCTTAGCATTTTTATCACCAAGAATTAAGTTTTCTGGATGATTTTTCTACATAAACCTTGATGTTGTTTGTGTATCTTGGTGTTTTGTTTCTTCTTCCTCTTCTTATTCATTTTCTTCTTCTTCTTCATTTTCTTATTCTTCTTGTTCATATTATTTTTCTTCTTCTTGGTTGTAATCTATTTCTTCTACTTCCAGTTAGTTCTTGTGTGGTGTTTCTTCATCTATTCTGACATTAATACTTTCAACAATATTCTGTAGTCTTTTGTTGTAACATATATAGGTTTTTCTTCTTGATGAATAACCAAGAAAAAATCATTCATTTGTTCTTGAGTCAAACTTGCCTAGATCCTCATCATCTCATTTGATGTAACATTTGCTTCTGAATATTTTGAAGTGTTTAACAGATGTCGATCGACCTTTCCATAAATCATAGGGTGCCTTATCATTATTGACTCTAATTTTCCCTCTGTTTAGAATGTAGATAGTAGTGTAAAATGATTCTCTCCAAAAATTGTCTAATATTTTTTCTTCATTCAACATTGTCCTAGCCATCTCTTATGCATGTATATTTTTCTTTCAACCACTCAATTTTTTTGAGGAGTTCTTGCAGCTACATATTGTCTTTTTATTCCATGAGTTTCACACAATTCTTCAAATTAATTGGATGTGAACTCACCTCCATTATATGACCTTAAACATTTTATTTTCAGATCGGTCTCATTCTCAATAAAACCTTTGAATGTTTTAAACTTTTAAAATGCCTCAAATTTATTTTTCATAATGTTAACCCAAGTCATTCTTGTATAATCATTAATAGGAAAAATAAAATAGCTTTCTTCTTGCAAGATTTTTTGTTCTTGTTGGTCCACAGAGATCTCTATGCACAAGTTCCAATGGCTTGGAGGTTGCATATTCCTTTGTCTTGAATCTCACCCTTGATGGTTTTCCATTATGGCACTGCTTGCAAATAGTGCTTGAGATTTTTTTGATCCTTGGCATATCTCTTACTACTTGTTTGGTACTAATTTTTACCAATTTCTCAAAGTTCATATGACCCAATCTTTTATGCCACAGCCAAATTTCATCTATCTTCCCCATGAAGAATTTTTCTCCATTAATTTCATCAAGAATGTATACATTGTTTGGAGTTTTGATTACTTTTGCAACTAGCTTGCCTGGATTTACTTTTCTGATCTTACATTATTGGGAGTCAAAAATGAGAGTGTGTCCTTGGTCCCGCATCTGGCTTACACTTAGAAGATAAGGTTACGAGTTTTAAACACATAGAACCTTTTCAACCTCAGCTCTTCCATTGTCAAGACTAAGAGTTCCCTTTCCAACTATCTTTGAACTGTCGTTGTCTCCAAAGGTAACATTGCCTTCATTCTTCTGCAGGGTGATAAACTTTGTTCTATATTTTTTCATGTGACTAGAACTCCTGCTATCAATGTACCACTTATCCTTAGTATTTTTGCATGAAGTGCAACTTGAATGAACAAGGATTTTTCTTTCATTTATTCCATTTGTTCCTGATTTATTTCCATGATTGTTGGGGCTTCCTCCTTCTGATTTTTTCTAATATCACTTATGTAGAATTTTTCTATATGCCCATAATTATTGCAGTTATAACATATGATGTTATAGTTTAGCTAAAGGGAAAATGAGTTGTAATTTCTCCTTGATATTCCATGGGTATCTCTATTGGTGTTCCCCATGTAACCGCCTCTTACATTTTTTCTACAATCTATTTCTTTATGACCAAAACCATTGCAAGAATAAAAATAGCCAAAGAAGGAGTTTTGGTACATGATTGTGTGATTCTGTCTTGATGGGACAGTCTTCCTATTTCTATCTTTGTGAGGAAGATTTGTCTTCTATGAAACATATTGTTCTTCATTCTTGTTGTCTTCAACCTTGATAGATTTTTTTATTATATCATCATAACTCTTGGTGCTTTCTTCACTTGACTGTTTTGAAGAGGTTGAGGCTTCTTCATGAGAAGCTTCCTTCTTTTCACCATAACCAAGACCAATCTTGTCGAATGGTGATCTTTGAAAGTTTAGGATTTCATTTAAGGTTGTAGAGATATTTTCAAATTTCATGTTGGTATGAGATCTCTCCAACTCCTTTCTTAGGTAAACTATTTAATATTGTAGACTACTTCATATTTCTTCATTTTCTTTTAGCTAGGCACTTAAGACTTCTTCAATTATCTTTGTCTCTTCTACTTGATTTTTTAAGTTGATGATGATTTTTTCAGTTTCATCATAACTTTATTTTATACTGATCATTTGTTTTTTGTACCTTTTACTTGCTCCTTTTGTATCCATTTCTTGTTCCTTAGTCTCTCTATTTAATTTAGAGCACATATAATATCTCCTTCAAGATCTACTTCTACATCAATCTTGGGATTGTCTTCTTCTGTTGAATGTGTATTTCCATTTTCTAGGACATCATTTTGTGTTTCTAAACCCATAAAGAGAATCTCTCATGTTTCGTTGTAACTATCATCAGACGATTTGTTGTCTTCATTGGTATATGGGTTCTTATTTTGTCTATAGAACTTTCTCCTCTTTGCAATATTACCCTTCGTGTACTTTTTGAAACTAGAATCTCATTTTACATTATTATTTATATTCTGTGAATAAGTACATTTAATACAAAAGTGTCCTTCTTCTCCACAATTAAATAATTTGAAGGGAACCTTACCTTTGTATTTGCTTGTCCCCCTCTTGAGATTTCTGACAAAGTTAGTTTCTTCTGCATCTAATTCACTATCTGAGTTGCCACTCATCTTGTATTCTTTTGTTTTTATCTTCTTTGATGCCTTGAAGGTTGCTTCCTTTCTTGGTGGATTTGTTGGATTATCATGTTATATCCTCATATCATATGCAGTGAGGATTTCATGTAACTCATCCACTGCCATATATTCTAAGTCCTTTATTTCTTCAATAGCATAGATTTTGGGATTAAATCTTGAGGGAGGTGACCTAAGAAATTCTTACACAATGATGGTTTCTTTAACCTCTTCACCTAGTCCTCTGATGGTGTGAAAATATCATCTAAATGAAGGAAATAACTTACAATATTCTCTTCTTCATTCATCTTAAAGGTCTCAAATTTTCCTTTATGGGTTTGTAGTTTTTCCTTCTTGACCTTGTCATCTCCTTCATATATATTATGTAATTTTTCCCACATCTCTTTTGTTCAACGACAATGCATGAATTTGACAAATATTGATTCTACTAGACCATAAAAAATTGCCTTCTTGAGCTTGTTATCACTAAGCCTCTTTCCATATGCATCTACAGGTTGAGTTGTTGGGAATATGTAACCATTCTCAATTTTAATCCAAATGTCAAACCCAAGTGCCATCAAATAGGTTTTCATTGTTATGCTCCAGAAGACATAATTTGATCCATCAAATAATGGAGACTTTTTTGTGGAAAAACCTTCTTGTTTATCCATTTGTGCTAAATGGATTCACCTTCCAATGGTTATAATGTTTTAGAAGGAACCTGCTCTGATACCAATTGTTGGCACACTTGCTTATACTAAGAGGGGGTGAATCAGTATAATTCTATTTTTTCTTTTCTTTCAATATTTATCAATGTGTTAATTTACCAAATATAATTGTTAATGATAAACACACAATCATACAATCCATAGTACAAAGATATTTAACGTGGAAACTCAAACGGGAGAAAACCACATAAAAATTATTTTATAAAATCATGTAGGCACCAACCTATTATTACAATGTTTGAAAGCACCAACTTGTAGGAGACACAAATCCCCTTATTCAAGCACCAACTCAACACTTCATGTAGGCACCAACCTGCAAGAGAATCCAATCCCCTTAGCTGAGCACCAACTCAAAAATATGTAGGCACCAACCTACTAGAGACACCAATCTCCTCAATCTGTCAATAATGTCAAATATTATCTTTCCCTCAAGCCTTCACTTGCATAAATTGTTGTTATGTATCTATTGTGACAAGATGTTCCTTAAATTCACAATCTTCTTGATTTCAAAGGTTCCTTAGACCTTTCACCTCCTAGCCACCCTTATACGATTACATTATCTTCCTTTAGTTTTGTACCATCCTCGAACCTTATAGCCTCATAGCTTCTCTTCACATGATCTACACTCACTCACATACTTGCTACCACACCTGAATTGGATTTGAGAATCATTATTTATATAGAGCATACACCCAAATTTTTGTCCACATATCCAAATATTATTTCTCATGAGGTCTTCTCTAGATCTATTGGCTCTTCCTCAAAAATTGGACTTCATGAATCCTTCGAAACTAGTCCCAAATTCCTTCTAATTCACACACTATATGCTCACTAAACAAAGCATAAGCCTTGATTCTCAAAGGTCGTCTAATGCGGTCCCTTCAGTCAATCATGGCCATCGATTTTTTCTCAACCCATCATACAACACAACCTCAACACTCAGCCAGCATTTGATACGTCTCTGGATTTAATATTGACTATTGATCTTGTTTGTTTTCCACCAAAACATGTCATGCAACCAGAACACACAACAATCATCCAATCAGTCCTTGATTTGATCTCAACCGTCGATTTTTCTTATTCTCTATCTATTACAGCATGAAAACGAACTCATTTCTCCGAAACAGTTGGATCTAGTTCCTGGTTAATTCTCATCCATTGATCTCTTCTTAACATATCGGGATCATCGGGTCTTGGAACACACATCATATCACTCAATACTTAGTAGTCGTCAAATCTTCCTTCGAATTAAATATCCATCATGGATTTGTTATCGCTAACCACCGCAATGTTCGAAACGACCTTGAATCTTAACAACTGTCCAATCTAGACTCTAATTAAATCCCAACCATCATTTTGTTAGCTTGATGGTTTAACCGTGGGTCTAAGGAATTTACATTCAAACTTTTGTGGCCTCTAGAATACACCTTTGCGTTCCATCACACTTATTTTTCACACATACATAGAAATTTTTTCATAACTCACCATGCTCCATGACATCTCCATCCATCCAATTCATTCTTTATACTTAGTCAATTTTTGAAATCCTACAGTGAGTCCGCAGGTCCACTAGTTCACGTTGATTTCATTATTTCTTCACATACTCTTGATTCTCCGTCACTCTGTGACAATCCATGTTTTTCGTGATACTTAGTCAATTTTTTCAAATCTCACAGCGGGTCACGGTCCTTTGATCTTATTCATTTATCTATGATGATCAATGGTTAGGACTTATTATTCTATACATACACCTGAATCCGATTGTTCTTATCCATTGTGTTGATGTTGCAGATGAGGTGGCTTCTGTGTGGAATTATTCTACATGTATACTAGATGTTCTGGCATCGGTATGTGTCATGACACGTGGCATCTGCAGAGCTGCTTGTTGTGGCACTGGCATGGTACTGACGTGGACTCTCTTTGATGTGCCATTCGTATTACTGGACAAGTGGTGTTGATTTGGCATATGAGCTCGCCCACCAGATTTCGGGCCCCAATCCTTTGATCTTAGTCATTGATCTCCAATGATCAACAATCAGGATTTATCCAGTTCCAAGTCCACAGTTCTCCACGACAAAAGTTAACGCCTTTCACAGGGTTCCATGGCTCTTCCATTCATATTCAAATTACATAAAATTTCTTTTGCAATATAAACCCTTCGAATTTGAATTTCCTTGTGAATGTGCGATATATCATTTTCACCATTTCTTCATTCTGGTTAACCCAGACCTGCTTGTCAAGCTCAACATTTCTCAGATATGCATCTTGTCCTCCTCATACCTCTATACAAAACTCAATACCTCATATTTCATTTGTTGGCTTGGTTATACAATTCGAGTGCTTCCTCGATTTTTTCTTTAATGGGGTTGTCTCAATCTTCCCGTACCTCTTGTACATTGAACAAGGATAATCATTTTCATAGACCACAAGAAGGAAAACATTATTGGTTTCTACTCCTCTTTGTTTGGTTTGAACTCAATTGGATTGATTGTTCACACACGGTCCTCTCACCTTCATCCACACAGGGTATACATGCATAAACTCATTAACACAATGCACACATAGAGGTATTCATAGTCTCCCCATGTCTTTGATATCAATGACAACATTATTTCCAATAGGTTCTTCTTTCTTTGACTCTTCAACATGTGGTTTCCTTGATACATTTATCTCCTTAGATTCTTCTTCTCATTTATACACTTCCTAGGGATTTTCTTCAAGTGATTCTATAGGCTCTTCTTCTAATTCAACTTCAGAATCTTTATCTTATGTGTAGTTAGGTACTATAATTAATTACCCTGGAATTACTTCTTCATGTACCCCCTTGGGCCCTTATTTCTTAGAAAGAAAAACATTTTGCAATATAATTTTCTTTTTTTGTAACAAAGATTTAAAACTTATTTTGCACATTAATACTAATTTTACTAAATAAGTCCATCCAAATATATCCAAAAACAATATCCACATCATCCATATCAATAGCATAAAAAATTGAATGCAACGTGTATTTATCCATGGTAATCTTCAAATATTTAAAAATTTGAATATTTTCACCCTCAACCTCTGTGCTTCGAATATTATTTGTGAGTACTTGAATCTTTTAGCCAAGTCAACATTGATGAAGTTATTCTTGCTAATGGGGTTTATAGAAACAATAATCATTTTTTGTTGAATACATCCATGAACCTGTAATATGAAGTTGTCACGTGAAAATAAATCCTTCATGTTCTTCTTATCCTTCTTCTCAACTTGAGACCACTTGGATAAAAATACATGTTCAGATGCTTCATTCGTAAGTTCCTCCATCTTATTATTAACAAGTGCCCCCATGCTACAACATCATTCTCTAAATAACAACTCAATTCGGATCTCCAATCCGTGGGAAATTCTAATTTTATCCAATTGATAAATTCTTCAGTACTAGTACCATCATATTTTCCATTAAAATGCATCTTTCCAAAAATGAACTTGGGTTTCAAAGAGAATCACTTACTTTTCAATGGATCTCCTTTATGTAGTTAGGGTTTGAGGACAAAAAGGTAAAATGATCATAAATTTTGTTATACTTCTTGGAATTGGATACTATGACCCTATTATGAAATTAAATGGCTTCTCTAGATCTATTGGAACTAGTTTGACTAAAATATGTGCACTCAGTAAAAAGATATCCAATATCTGAAATTTGCAACTGTCGTTGGAAAAACCCTAAAAAAGCATTGATTTTGAATCAATGATATCTCCACTTTCCGGACTCTATTTTGGACGATTGTATGTTTTTGAAATTGGGTAGTTTTTCTAGAGGAATTCAAATATATGGTTTGTTTCTTCAAATTATACATATAAATTTTCAAGAATCGGCCTGAATATTGTCATCCTCTCTTTTTCATCAAAAATCTACAAAAAGAAGAAAAAAATCCCCCACTGCTTCATCTTACCCTTGGGATGATCTCGATCATTATTCCTACTTTTTACCCAGTAAAAGGGTCCCTCTGACTAATATGTTGTAGAAACTAAGAACTTTCTCCCCCTTGGAAAAGTTGATTGGCTTAAGAATCTAATTCATGCACCTGATGCATTTGAGGAGGGGAACATGGTCAATATCTCACCTACCATGAATATGGGTATCTTTGTTTCACCTATCATTGAAGAACATGTCCTTTTTGGTGCAAATTGTTCTCCTGAAGAAGTTTCCACTTGTAAATAATTTTTCCTATAATTTTGAGATGTTTTTTCTTAGTCATATTCAAAGATGCTTGGAATTTATCATGACATAATTGAATATCATATTGATATATGGCCAGATGTCATTACTATCTATCAAAAAAATTGTCCTATTCACCCTAGAAAGGCCCCTTCCATTAAAACTATAATTAATCAACTGCAAAAGGTGGGATTCATATACCCTATTGCATATAATTTGTGGGTCTCTAACCCAGTTCCTACTATGAAGAAGGCATGATTCATGTCTATATTGACATTCATGATCTAAATAAGGTTGGTCCCAAAGACAATTACCTGATGCTTTTCATTAATCAAATTATTGATGAATGTTCTAGCCACAAGGTCCTTTCCTTCATGAGTGGATTCTTGGGATATAGCTAGATCTAAATCAAGCCCCAAGACAATTACAAGATTGCCTTTGGCTAAAGAATGTTGAAGCCATTTTTTAGTGCACCATGTCATATTATTTCCATGACTTCGTTCACATCATTCTATCTTATCTCAATGATATCACTACTCACTCAAAGAAACAATCACAACACTTAGAAGCCTTTCATACCATGTTTCTTATGTTTCATACTTGTACAATATACACTTAAACCTCTTTAAGTGTGCCTTTTTCATTCCTACTTATTAGCTATTGGAATTCATTGTTCCCAAGTTCGTTGACCCTCTTGAGGCTCAATCCATTATTGAACTACCTCCCCCTTGCAATTTACTCCAATTGTAGAGCCTACATGGAAAAGCCAATTTCTTTCATAGGTTTGTCCTTGACTATGCCACCATTACTCATGGTTTTCATCAATTGTTACAGTCTAACATACCCTTTAATACACCTCCCTATATGGGGAGCTATGATACAGAATGGATCATCATATAATTTTTCATCTATCTTGGTACTTTCTAGGTGGAAAAAATGCAGGAATTGGCTTGTAGGGCCCATTTTAGCGATAGGTCCTAGTTTGGAGATTTAGGGTCCAAAACCTTCCAAATGCATTTTGAGTCATCAAACGACATTTTTGTGGTTCAAACATTTGTGTTCATATCTTATATCCTCTTGAAACTATTCTACACATCGAGACATTTCAAACAATTTGAAAATCACCTCAATAGGAGCTTGTATGCAGAAGTTATGCCTCTCACAAGTTGACCTACCTTGTTGGCCACCATTGTACCAATGAATGACATGTCAACCCTCATTACTCCCACATGTGGGACTATCCATGTGTGGACTTTCAAGTATATTCTAGAAGGTCCAAAACCTTATCACTATTTGAGGGTTGAGGATGCAAAAACATTAACCTTAGACAGCTATCAGACTATGTTAAATATTGGGTTGCGAGGAGGAGAAGGTGTTCCATTCTTTAGCATTGTACTTGCTCCATAGTTGAGCATAGCATCTGGGAGTGGTATTTTGAGAGCATAATAGAGGATGTGGGAGATTCTATAGCAGTCGTCCAAGCTATATTGTCAAGGGAAACTCCATAGTTAGTGTCCCTTTCTTCGTACTTTCTTTTCCAATGACTGAATATTCAAAGAGAGCGGTGCATAGACCTCACCTTCTAGCTAGTTTTTCCTAGGTATTAGGTTTCCTAAGATATATGTTGTGTTTATTTTTATGGGTCGTTTGTTCATTTGTCTCTTCTTTCATTTTCATATTTATGTTATTTTCATAAATTCGAACACTAAATATTAATAATTAATCTATGATTTAAGGAAATAAATTATATAATATAATATTTTCATAATATTACAGCATACAACATATGTTGTGACAAACCATTCTAATGGAATATCCATGATAGTTTACAGATCATTTTATTGTTTTACTATCAACTTTTCTATATATTTTAAGATGATAATCTTTAAATTTATGAAAAATAAAATCATAATATCATTTTATTATTTTATTATTTTTTTCTTTTTTTTAATGTTCTAAAGATATAAATTAATAAATTTTTGTATTAATAATTTTATAAAATAAATTAAAAATTAATGAATAAATAAAAATTTAATAATTTTTTAAAATATTATTTTATATTTAATATTCTTAAAAATGAAAATATCAAAATTATAATATTTTTGATAAATAAATTTTTAAAGAATAATTAAATTATGAAATTAAATAAAGCTATATTGTGTTATATTATTGAAGGTAAGGTAATGTAAAACAAAATCGGTTTATTCTTAACTATTTTAAAATTTTACAATTTTCTTATCCCAATATGTTTTTGGGTTAGTTTAGCTATCAATTTCACTATTAAAGTTATGAACTTTAGTTTGAGTAGAAAGCATGACCCCCGTGCCTTGAAACACTAATGGAAAGGATTGAAGGGAAAATGTTGTCTTTGTTGATGTGCGTAACTCACTCTCCTTTTTTTAAATAAATTTTATATTTTTATTTTTTTATTTCATTGTTTTGATTTGTTAATTTTTTTAATATCTAATTTTTTATGGTTAATATTTATTGAGACAAAGATTGTTCTAACAAATTTTAAAAAACGTGAGAGATTATTTGGAATTTTTTAGAATATTATTTTGATGTTTGAAAAGCATTAAGAGAAGTGTTTCAAGATAACTGTAGTTTTGATTACTTAGAAGGTCGGTATTGTGGCAAATATTTTGAAATTAAGATCTAATTTGGATATATGCAGGGCACTCTAATAAGTGATTTTCATCTTCAACCCTTTGAGTGTCACGTAGGTGATAGATTTTTTCATGCCATGGTGTTTTGGGAATGGTCCAACATCCAGTTTCACTATGCCATGAGAATTAGTTCTTATTTTAGCAATATTGATTATCTTCCTTACACTAGTCAAAAGATAGAGATACTTTTGATCTTCAAAATTAGGGTTAACCACCTCCTTATAGTATCTTAATTTTTTTGTATTGTCTTGTAGTGTACCAAAGATTATCCTTAAATTTGGTTTTAACCATATTAACATAGTTACCAACTTAACAAAAACTCTGCATAGTTCTTGTTTTTTGGGGGGTCACATTTTTTACCCTGTTTTTAAAAATTGTGCTACCGGTAGCGCTCCCCTTCCCTTTTTAGGTGGTTTTTTTATATTTTAAATTTTCTGATCCATAATGTTTCCACATTATTTTTTTAAATGTTTTTTTTTTCATCTATTTTCAAAGTTTTCTATTTTTTTATTCAACGGTGTTTTTAGTCATTTTTCTATGCTTCTTTCAATCTTAAAAATATTTTTTACCCTTTACTTTTTTGAAATTAAGATTTTTTGTCTTAATTAATTTATGGTTCCATACTTTTTAAATATATTGGAAAATATCGCTTTTAACAAATGTTTTACCTTTACTTCAATACATAGAAAATCATTGTAGTTAAATAACACTATTAGGGGCGGCAAGCGCGGGGGGAATCATCATTGATTTCGATGAAAAAAATATCGTGGACTACTCCTGGGAGCTAGGGAAGACCACTAATAATAAAGTGGAAAGTCTTGCAGTTTACATGGAGCTCTAAATCGCACACTCGCGAAACATCCACAATCTTACCATTCTTGGAGACTCTGAACTAATAATAAAGGATCTTCTCAGTCAAACAACTTCTACCATCCAAAATACCAATGGTCTTCATTCCCGAACTAAAACCTTGAAACGGAAATTCACCAAGATCCACTTCTTCCACATCCTTTGCTCCCAAAACCAGGAAGCTAATTGCTTAGCTAAATCAACAAAGAGTCTGGAACAAAGCCAACTTTTCATAAATCAAACAGAAACCCATGCATGGCTCCCTTAACTCCCCTCGTCTTAGAAGATTTCCCTATTATAACATAGATCTAGCCCTCTTCAAAACTCTTGTTTACCCCTTCTCCCTTTCTCCCCTCTTCCCTTCAACCCCTCCCCCCTTTCCATCATTTCTCCACGTTGGACACCTCCACCCCCTCCCCCCCATCTGGGCCTTTCCCCTAGTCATGTGGCTCTATCCCCGTGACCACATGCCTCCCCCCTTCTCTCCCATGCCACCTTCCCCTCTTTCTATTCCTCGGCATAAGTCCTCGACAGTTCCTTCGTACCCTTTGACGCCCTTCCCAAAAACCATGGCGTCATCTCCCTTGCTCTCTGTGAGAGATCTCGTTAGCTCGTGGGAAATTCAGACCTCCTGTACTTTCAAGTGTGTGCAAGTGTTCTCCCTCCCACAAATATGGAAAAATATTCGCTCCCCTCCAAGAACATTTCTACATTTCTCCAACAAACTATGGGACATTGTGCTTCCACACCCTCTTACCATCATGTGGCGGAGATCTAGATCCCCCTACACTTTCCTGTCCTGCATTTCTGAGGAACTTAGAGAGAAATTTCGGTGTCTGTGAATGGATGTCAGGCGCGCAGAAGAAAGAACAGATTCAAGTCTTAAGGATTTTCAAAGGGAAGATCAGGAGTTGTGGAACGATATTGCCAACTTACAAGGCCAGTTGCATCAACAAGAATTCGGGAATAGTCAAGAGCTTGCAGTAGCTCTATGTGGGATCAATAGGAACACCAAGCATATTGGAGAACTCGCTCAGCAGATGAGAAATCCATTCAACAGCCCCCAACATCCAACAAATTCCAATGAATCAACTGGCTCAAGGCTCCCCTCAACTTTTCACTCTGTAGCAAGCAACGAGCATCCTCTGGTACCTCCTGCTTCACCGATGACTCCAGCACGGTCCAACCTAGGAGAAGGAAACCAACAACCAAAAGAAAATCCAACAATTTTCCAGGAGGATTCGGAAGTTTTTCATAATCTCTAGACAAGTTTTTTGATTAATTGTAATTTTTTGTTAATTTTGTCTACATATGTAGCCATTTTTACATGGTAAATTAGTAGCTCATACTGGACCAATTCCACTAGCGCAATTAAAATGCACCAGTCACATAGCTTTCTAGGAATAGTACAGATAATTCAATACTTTGTTTCTTGTAATGTATGACAGCACAAACCTCTTACTTAATATAAATTCTCAATTGTTTATGTTAAAAACAAATAACACTATTTTTTAATATTTAAAAATTATATATAATTTAAATTGTTTTTTTATATAAATTAAAAATTAAAAAAAATAAAAGAATGGAAATTAAAAAACAAATTTATATAATAAAAAAAATCAAAGAAAAACTTGAAAAACTAAAGAAGAAA
>ML820105.1:12237-30517 GCA_009831015.1 Picea engelmannii | reverse complement strand
GGTCGCGCAATGGAGAAGGAGCCCGTAGACAAGAAGAAACCCTCAGAGGAGGAGGTTGAGTTCTTCTGCCTCAGTGCCCTCTACGAGGAGGAAATTCATGTCAATGTTGATGAGATGAAGATGAGTCATAGGAGATTGGGGCTCTGTACATGTGCCACAGGCCCCGGGTTCAAGTCGAGCCACAGATGAACGGTGAAGGGCAGGAGAGGCGGATCAGAAGTGGCACGGTGCATACACCATTGGATGTCGGCATGGTGATGCAGGAGCATCACCAACTCATCAAGCGAGCCAGCACGGAAGTGGAAGACAGTTGGACAAGCCAGCACAAATTTTGAAACACCTTGAAACTGTTGTGCGGACATTAATGTGAAAATTTAATGAGGCGCACTTGTACATTGTAAATGGACCTTGAGCGGATAGCTCTCGTCTTTAGTAGATAGACGGCATTTAATATAGTTAATGTTAGTAGATAGGATTTTAATTCATAGATTAGACAGTTTTAGAGAGCAGGAGGGAAACGGATATAGACACCCTCATTGTATCATTGTAACATAAGCCTGAACATAGAACAGAAGAAGAAGAGAAGGATCAAGAGCAAGCAGAGAGTTGTATAGAGAACACCCATGTACTGATATTTGAATTAATAGAAGAAGATTGGTTCAAATTCATGGTTTTGTGTTTAATTCTCTGTGTGTTGAGGTTGATATGCTCATGAATGTTTGATTCCCGTTATAAATTTGTTTTTATATGCTGTGTATATGATTTCATGGTTGAATTGAAGTCTGAAGGGGTGAAGGAATGAGTTTCAATTGTTTCTCTATTTGAGCCAGAGGATTCCTGCAAGGAGTGCAATCGAATTGTCCGCAAGGAGTGCGTTGACAGAGGGTTCAAATAGGGATAACTTCGATTCTCGTTCACCCAGAAGTGAATTGGGTTATAGGAGCCGTGCAAGGAGTGTGCAGGCCGGGTAAAAGACTCAGGGTTGCGAACCTGAGTAAAGCTTTGAAGGACTGTTGTTGCAGGCGTGCGCGGAGTCGAAGAGACTTCAACACTTAGCCATGATTGAAGGTTTGCCGCAAGGAGTGCGAGCAAGGAGTTTCATTTTGAGAACTTAAAGAAGTGGGAAAAGCTCAGGAAGGGTAGACCTTTGAGTTTGTCGAAAGATAGTGCAGTGAGTTTGTGCCTTGCAGGTTGGCAAGAAGTGTCGCAGGTTTGAGAGCCGGCGAACAAGTTCCATGGAGAGGGACACTTAGTCGTTCCGCGAGTTTCATTGGAAGAAATAGACGGTCGAAATTATCCAAGGAAGTTTTGCGACATCCCATGGGTCATCAGATCTCACGGAGGTTCAGGGGAAGATATCACCGGTATTCCCGAGAGATATAAAGCTCAGGAGGGGTAGAACCATTGATACGAGCCACAAGGGTCGTTGGATCTACACGAATATCGTGTATCGGGGTTTCGTTGATTGAAACTCCAACCCATTGCCAAAGGAATTGCGATATCGCGATCCGCGATATCCCAACGAGCTCAGAACTGCCCATCATTGGTACGCATATCGAAAGATCCAAAGAAGTCGGGGTTCGGAGTATCGGAAGTTTCGAGGACAGGGTATTTTTGCAGCTTGGAACCGCGACCCGTGATATCCCAACGGTGACGTAAAAACAGTGTGGGACCGTGGGAGTCGGTGGAAGACAATTGTCACACCGTATCGGAGTTCGGGGAAAGGAAAGGCCCAAATATTTTGGCATTAGGATTCGCGATACCGCAAAATCCGAAGTCCCGATAGAAGTGGTGAAAAGTGGAAACGTCAACTCGCACGTGTGCATCGCAGTTTTGGCGTATCGGGCATCGGGAGTCGATAAGGCGAGTTGCTTGGTATCGCGAGTACTGACATCGCGATAGGGAAATATCCGATAGAGGAAAGAGAAAAGTCAGCGTTGATTGGCCATCGGGTCTCGGGAATTCGAGAGCCCAGTGATCGACCTTTGACATCGTGAAGTCGCGAAGTCCGATTCCCCGATAAGCAAAGAACAGGGATCGAGCGATAGTCCTATGGGAACAAATTTCCCGGTAGGGAAATAGAAGAATATTTGAATTCTTCGGGCTGAGAGAAGAAGAAGAAGAAGAAGAGTAGTATCAAAGCTAAGACAGATTGTTCTTTTTTTTCTGTAGTAGAGAAGAGGATAATTCGCCATGTCGCCAAGGAGAGACAGACAATCACCCGATCCAGAGGAAAGGGAAATGCCACGACGAAGAGGCAGGTAGATGGAAGATCCAGCCATAGAAAGACAAATGCGTGATCTCTGAGCAAGACTTGAAGACATGGAGATAGTGCAAAGACGCACCGCCGGTGCGGGGGATCTTAGCGATTCTGACAGCGAAGTTGAAGTTGAACGAGAAGAGGAAGTTGCAGCCGAGGATGCAGCGAATGAACGTCTAATCAAAGCTATTACAAGGATGGGTGCAAAGGCAAAGATGGACATTCCAGTCTATGAGGGAAATTTGGATGCAGAAGAGCTTCTAGATTGGATTAGATCTCTTGACACCTACTTCGACTATGAAGATGTCGAAGAGGAAAAGAAAGTCAAGCATGCTATCACAGGCTTGAAGGGACACGCTGCATTATGGTGGGACGAGCTACAAGCAGATAGACGTTGCAAAGGTAAGCAGAAAATTAAAAGTTGGGATCGAATGATTGCAAAGATGAAGGCAAAGTTCATCCCAAGAGATTATCAAATCACTCTGTTCAGGAGGATGCAGAACCTGAGACAGAAGTTGATGACAGTTAAAGAATACACGGAGGAATTCTATCGACTGAACATCAGAGCAGTTCATCGAGAAAGCGATGATGAGAAAGTTGCCAGGTATATGAATGGCCTGAGATACGATATCCAGGACGAGATGAGAATGGTAACCATCAGAACTGTGGAGGATGTGTATCAGATGGCTTTGAAAACTGAAGAGAAGCTGAGCCATAAGCAAGGTCAGCGAGGGCGAGGCAGGAGTCAGCCAAGAGGCAAGGCAGTTGCCCAGGAAAGAAACCAGAAGCCCAAGGACGACTGGAAAAAGCCTCAGACTCGTACCGAGAGAGGTGGAAGTTCACAGCGAGGGCAACATGTTGAGCAAAGAGAATAGAATACTGAGCAGAAAGGAGGGTATGCTGATAACAACATGTTTCCTCGTACCAGAGGTAGAGGAAGAGGAAGAGGTGGAGTAATCACTTGCTTCACGTGTGGAAAAAATGGGCACAAGTCATTCGAGTGTCCAGAGAAAAAGAAGGATGGAGCAGAATCTCATATCGCTGAGGCACAGAGGCGGGATGTTGAGGCAAAAGACGCAAAAGGAAGAAGGTCATTGATGATGCGTAAAGTTCTCTTAACACCCAAGAAGGAGGTGGAGGACTCAGCTCAACGGACCAGACTTTTCAGAATAGCTTGCAAGACCAAGGACAGGGTGTGCAAGGTCATCGTAGACAGTGGTAGCACGGATAATCTCGTATCCACATAGATGGTAGAGAAGCTGGAGCTGGAGACGACTGATCATCCAAGCCCATACAGAGTTTCGTGGCTACAAAAAGGACACCAGGTAACGGTTACTAAACAATGCTTGGTTGAATTCAAAATAGGAGGGTATAATGATAAGATCTTATGTGATGTCATTCCTATGGATGTATGTCATCTATTGCTTAGTAGACCATGGCAATATGACAGAAATGTGATTCATGACGGGAGAATGAACACATCTACCCTGGAGAAGAATGGGAGAACCCATATGTTTCTTCCGATAAAGGATAAGGAAGTGAAGACGGAAGTAAGCAACGCAGTGCTTCTCATGAGTGGGAAGGAACTTCTTACCAAGGTGAAGAATAAAGAAGATCCACAATTCTTTGTGGTCAGGAAACCGAGGATTGTTCTAACTAGCACAAGAGTGGATGATCTACCAAAGGAGATTCAGGAACTACTGGAAGAGTTCATTGATATCGTGGTGGAAGAATTACCTCGTTCATTGCCACCGATGAGGAGTGTGAGTCATCATATAGACCTCATACCAGGAGCTAGTTTGCCGAATAAATCCGCGTATAGGTTGACGCCGCGGGAAAATGAAGAGGTCAAGAAGCAGGTCCAGGAGCTGCTAGACAAAGGATTGGTCAGGGAAAGTTTGAGCCCGTGTGTTGTTCCAACGGTACTCAGTCCAAAAAAGGATGGAGGTTGGAGAATGTGTACCGACTCGAGGGCCATCAACAAGATAACCATCAGGTACAGGTTTCCATTGTTGCGGATGGATGATTTAATGGATTGCTTGAGCGGAGCAAAAAAAAATTCAAAGATTGATTTGAAAAGCGGATATCACCAGATTCGCATGAGAGAAGGCGATGAATGGAAGACAGCCTTCAAAACCAATGAAGGACTGTATGAATGGCTTGTTATGTCATTTGGCTTAACAAATGCGCCAAGTACCTTTATGAGGTTAATGAATGAAGTCCTGAAGGATTTCATCGGAAAATTTGTCATCGTATATCTGGATGATATACTGATTTTCAGTAAAATGAAGGTTGAACATCTGAAGCATTTGGCCATTGTGATGAAAAAGATACAGCAGGAGAAACTGTTGATTAATATAAAGAAGTCCTCATTCATGAAGACCGAGCTCATTTACTTGGGTTTTGTTATTTCGGCGAATGAGCTGAGGATGGATCCAGATAAGGTAGAAGTGATCAAGAATTGGCCATCACCAAGGAATGTATTTGAGGTGAGAATTTTTCATGGACTGGCTAGTTTCTACCGGAAGTTCATTAGAAATTTCAGTGGGATTAGCGCAGCGATGATGGATACAGTCAAGAAAAGACATAAATCTTTTCACTGGACTGATGAGGATGAGAAAAGTTTCAAACTGTTGAAACGGAAGATCACGGAACAACCAGTTTTGGTGTTGCCGGATTTCCAGAAGACGTTTCAAGTAAAATGTGATGCAAGTGGGTTTTCCATAGGAGCGGTCTTGATTCAGGAGGACAGACCAATTGCATATTTCAGCGAGAAGCTGAATGAAGAAAAATTGAAATACTTCACGTATGATAAGGAGTTTTATGCTATCATACAAGCATTGAAAAAGTGGAGGCATTACTTGATCCCGAAAGAATTTGTTTTATATAGTGATAACCACGCATTACAATTTGTGACTCAATAGGAAAGGTTGAATCAGAGGCATGTTAAGTGGGTCGAATACATGCAGAATTTAACTTTTGTAATTAAGCATATTTCGGGTACTGCTAACAAAGTTGTTAATGCTTTGAGCAGGAAATGTTTGATGTTGCAGGAGTTCAGATTCAAAACGTTGGGTTTTGATGATCTCAGGGACATGTATGCAGATGATCCAGATTTTAAGGAGGCGTATGAGGCAGCTGAGAATCTAGTTCTCAGGGATAGAATCCCTTGGATAGACTATATGATCCAAGAAGGATTATTGTTCAGAGGCAATCAATTGTGTATTCTGAAATGCTCCATGAGGGAGAACTTGTTGAAGGAGAAACACAGCGGAGGCTTGGCAGGACATTTTGGTCATGATAAGACATTCGCGAAGCTAAGCGAATCATACTTTTGACTGGGAATGTGAACAGATGTCAAGAGATTCGTTGACAGATGTAGAGTTTGCCAACATTCGAAGGGAAGGAAGCAGAATGCAGGACTCTATCAACCATTGCCCATACCTGAGAGGCTGTGGGATGAAATCAGTATGGATTTCGTATTGGGATTGTCAAGGATGCAAAGAGGATTTGATTCAGTCTTTGTGGTAGTGGATAGGTTTTCCAATATGGCACACTTCATTCCATGTCAGAAGACCAGTGATGCGACTCACATCGCAAATTTGTTTTTCAAAGAGGTCGTTTGACTTCACGGGTTACCCAGGAGTATAGTTTCGGACAGAGATAAAAAGTTCGTGGGACATTTCTGGACGACTTTGTGGAAGAAGCTGGGGACTAACTTGATGTTTAGTTCTGCTTATCATCCTCAAATGGATGGAAAAACAGAAGTGGTGAACAGAATTCTGGGAGACTTGCTGAGAAGCTTAGTAACAGAGCACCACAGCCAATTTGACAACATATTACCACAGGCGGAGTTCGCATTCAATGATTCATTGAACAGGAGCACAGGCCGAAGCCCATTTCAGATTGTGTATGGCACACAGCCGAGGGGAGTTTCTGAATTGAGAGATTTGGAACAGACTGCTACTAGGAGCGCAAGTGCCGAAGGATTCGCAGAGGCGATGAAAGAACTTCACGGCCAGGTGAAGCAGCGACTGCTAAACTCAAGTTGCGAATATAAGAACAGAGCTGACCAGCAGAAGAGACGACTTCAGTTCGAGGTTGGTGAATTATTTCTAGCACATTTGAGGAAAGAGAGGTTCCCGAGGGGAACATACCATAAATTGAAAATGAAGAAAATCGGGCCATGTAAGGTCTTGAAGAAATTGGGGGAAAATGCTTATGAGATCGAGCTACCCGATGGGATCGGAATATATCTGATATTCAATATCTCAAACTTATACCCATACAGAACTGGAGAAGCAGAGACTATAACTGAGCAGCCAGTGATCTAGTGGATGAAGCATATGCCAGTTGCATAGAAGTCGCAAATGGAATGCATACTGGACAAGAGAGTGGGTAAGAAGACCAGGAGGAAAGAACACTATGAGTATCTGGTCAAATGGAAAGGCCATCCAGTGGAAGATGCCAGCTGGGAGGACGAAGTAGAGATTCTAAAGCATGGATATATCGTGCAGGAGCTCATGGACAGGAGCCCATGAAATTTTTCAAGCAAGGAAGTATGATGCAGGAGCATCACCAACTCATCAAGCGAGCCAGCACGGAAGTGGAAGACAGCTGGACAGGCCAGCACAAATTTTGAAACACCTTGAAACTGTTGCACGGACATTAATGTGAAAATTTAATGAGGTGCACTTGTACATTGTAAATGGACCTTGAGAGGATAGCTCTCGTCTTTAGTAGATAGACGGCATTTAATATAGTTAATGCTAGTAGATAGGATTTTAATTCATAGATTAGACAGTTTTAGAGAGAAGGAGGGAAACGGATATAGACACCCTCATTGTATCATTGTAACATAAGCCTGAGCATAGAACAAAAGAAGAAGAGCAGGAGCAAGAGCAAGCAGAGAGTTGTATAGAGAACACCCATGTACTGATATTTGAATTAATAGAAGAAGATTGGTTCAAATTCATGGTTTTGTGTTTAATTCTCTGTGTGTTGAGGTTGATATGCTCATGAATGTTTGATTCCCATTATACATTTGCTTTTATATGCTGTGTATATGATTTCATGGTTGAATTGAAGTCTGAAGGGGTGAAGGAATGAGTTTCAATTGTTTCTCTATTTGAGACAGAGGATTCCTGCAAGGAGTGCAGTCGAATTGTCCACAAGGAGTGCATTGACAGAGGGTTCAAATAGGGATAACTTCGATTCTCGTTCACCCAGAAGTGAATTGGGTTACAAGAGCCATGCAAGGAGTGTGCAGGCCAGGTAAAAGACTCAGGGTTGCGAACCTGAGTAAATCTTTGAAGGACTACTGCTGCAGGCGTGCGCAGAGTCGAAGAGACTTCAACACTTAGCTGTGATTGAAGGTTTTCCGCAAGGAGTGCGAGCAAGGAGTTTCCTTTTGAGAACTTAAAGAAGTGGGAAAAGATCAGGAAGGGTAGACATTTGAGTTTTTCGAAAGACAGTGCAGTGAGTTTGTGCCTTGCAGGTTGGCAAGAAGTGTCGCAGGTTTGAGAGTCGGCGAACAACTTCCGTGGAGGGGGACACTTACTTGTTCCGCGAGTTTCATTGGAAGAAATAGACGTTCGAAATTCTCCAAGGAGGTTTTGCGACATCCCGTGGGTCGTCAGATCTCACGGAGGTGCAGGGGAAGATATCACCGGTATTCCTGGGAGATATAAATCTCAGGAGGGGTAGAACCATTGATACGAGCCACAAGGGTCGTTGGATCTACATGAATATCATGTATCGGGGTTTCGTTGATTGAAACTCCAACCCATTGCTAAAGGAATTGCAATATCGCGATCCGCGATATCCCGACAAGCTTAGAACTGCCCATCATTGGGACACGTGTTTAAAGATCCAAAGTAGTCAGGGTTCATAGTATCGGAAGTTTCGAGGATAGGGTATTTTTGCTGCTTGGAACCGCGACCCGTGATATCCCGACGGTGATGTAAAAATAGTGTGGGACCGCGGGAGTCGGTGGAAGACAGGTGTCACACCGTATCGGAGTTTGGGGAAAGGAAAGGCCCGAATATTTTGGCATTAGGATTTGCGATCCCGCGAAATCCGAAGTCCCGATAGAAGTGGCGAAAAGTGGAAACGTCAACTCGCACATGTGCGTCGCATTTTTGGCGTATTGGGCATCGGGAGTCGGTAAGGCAAGTTGCTTGGTATCGCGAGTACCGACATCATGATAGGGAAATCTCTGATAGAGGAAAGAGAAAAGTCAGCATTGACTGGCCATCGGGTCTCAGGAATTCGAGAGCCCAGTGATGGACCTTTGACATCATGAAGTCGCGAAGTCCGATTCCCCAATAAGCAAAGAATGGGGATCGAGCGATAGTCCTGTGGGAACAGATTTCCCGGTAGGGAAATAGAAGAATATTTGAGTTCTTCAGGCCGAGAGAAGAAGAAGATCCTGTGAGCGGGCGTGCACCAAGGAGCGCGTCTGTGTCACATGGGCGTTGCCTGTGATTTGGCAGTGAAAGTGATGAGGCCAATGATGACGGTGTTGGTGTTGCGGAAGATGATGAGGAAGATGGTGGAATTGGACATGCAAGTAGTGCCCGCAGTGGATGTTAGGATATTTGCACTATTTGAAATGACTAACTTAGGTTATTTTCACTATTTCCTTGGTCTACAAGTATTGTAAACCAAGGAATGAATCTTTCTTTCCCAGTCTAAGTATGCTTGTGACCTTCTTCGTCATTTTCATATGGAAGAATCTAAATCAACCCTTTCTCCCTTCTAGTTTGGATTCAAACTTGTTGCCACATGTACTTCTCCTTAAGATGATGCCACTATGTACCATCAGTTAGTTGGTAGTCTCTTATACTTGATTCATACTCATCCTGATCTTTTCTTTTTTATTGGTCTGGTTGCTTGGTATATGCAAACACCCCATGAAATTCATTGGAAAATAGCTAAAAGGATACTTCGATATGTCCGGGGTACAGTTTAGTTCAGGACACATTACAGCTCAAGGGGGACTCTTTTATTGGTTGGTTTCATTGATTCAGATTGGGTCGATGACCCTAATGATCGAAAGTCTACCGCAGGTTATGTTTTCATCCTTGGTTTAGGACTTGTCACTTGGGCCTATAAGAAACAACGGGATATTGCTCTTTCTTCAATAGAAGCAGAGTATCGAGCAGCAATTAATGCAAGTCAGGAAGCCTTGTGGCTTTGACAAATCCTTTTAGATTTTAGATCCCATCAGCAACATCCAACCACCCTCTGGTGCGACAATCAAAGTTCCATCAAGATTTCCAAAGATCCAGTTCATCATCAGCACAACAAACACATCGAGCTACACATGCACTTCATCATAAAGATCATTCATGATCGATTTATTGAAGTGTTGTTTTTCACTATAGAAGATCAAGTTGTAGAAATTTTCACAAAGTCTCTTACAGAAGAAAATTTTTCCAAACTTCGATCTATGTTAGGAGTTCAGGAAGTTCTCATTAAGTGGGGATAGGCTCTAATGTCTCCTTCATTTTCCTATTGTGTCGCCTTTGTAAATCCTTCAATCATGTCCCAAGTTGTTCTTAAGGGGAGATGTTAGGATATTTAGACACTTAGGATTTAGTTAAGCCCAACTTTGTCTAATATGTCATTAGGTAAAAGTGTGTTTCTTTAGTATGCATTTGTAGTTAGGAAATCTGACGGTCAGAATATGTTCCCAACATAGAGTGATCTGACAACGCATATTCTCCTCAATCTTAACGGCTACATTGATCCATGGATTAACACCCTATTGGTTCATGATCTATATTTAAATAGCATGGAGGGTCATTTGTTGATTATCAATTGTGAGAAACTCTCTTGTAAATCTCTCTATAATATTTTTATTTTGCATTAATAAATTGTTCCAAGTGACCACGTTGGCTAGGGTCGTGGATGTTTCCCCATAGGGGTTTTACCACGTCAAAACATCGATGTATTGATATTTGATCTAGTTGTGTGAGTGGTTACTGAAGGTTTTTTTCCTCTATTGGAATATATGTGTTGTCAAACGGTGGATACAATGCATATTCATGGTTACCAAGGGCCCCCTCAACCACGATTCTTGCATTTTTTTGCGAGTGTTCGTGTTTGAAGGATTTTTTTATGCATTTTGGTGTCTCATAAATTGAATTGATATCTTTGACTAACCATCCAACCACCCGTATGGTCCTCGGGAATATGCACTCGGCTTGAGAGGACCGACCAAGAATTCATCCGGTGGGGAGTGGGGTGTTCTTGGAATCTCAAAATGTATTTTTCTTAGGACATGAAAATTTATTCGATTGCTTGGTTGGTTTGACTCTTTTGGGGTTGAAGAAACTCTGAGAAGCAAAATGTTGTTGGATTTGGATTATTGGGTTCTATTTGAGTGATGGCTTGGCTTGTTCAATGCCTTTTTTCTATTGTTGTTGGGTAATTGACAATAATTTATAGTTATTTCTGGTAGTTGTGGGAGATTTCTGAGCATACAATTGTAATCCATGGTTAAGCATGTGTACCTTGGTTTTGAAATTTCATCGGTAAAGTCTAGATGACCTAGGTGATAGGGGGGAGCATGTGGTAGTCCCCAATACCCTGACTTTGAGGGAATTTTGGCCGATTTTGGTCATGGAAAGGGAGGGGGAGTTAGGTCAAGAGTCGTGGCTTTGGATGCATATTTTTGGTAGCTTGTGGTTTTAGGGCCCATTGATTGCATACTCCATTGAAATTATCTTGGAGGTGAAAGGTAAAGGCTCACTTGGTTGGCTTGGTCAGATTTGGTCAAAGGAACAAAGTTTTATATCTATGTTGGTTATGGTCATGATGAAGCTAAGGTATGCATATTGTGTTATCCTATTGTCCACAAATCATCATTAGTAGAGTTATACGCCATGAGAAGTTGTCCAGGATCGCAAAGGGAGATTTGTTTGCAAATGCAGGGAATCATTGTATGACCTAAGGTAACCAGGAAAAGTACAAGATGTGTGATTCTTTCATGGTGAGCCAAAGTTTCTTAAGAAGTGAGTATGATCATTGTGTTTATGGCATATTCATTATCTTATTGTTACGTTGACGGTATGCTTGTTGGAAGAAAAGCATGGTTGAGATCAATGAGTTAAAGGCTCAATGGGCCAAGATGTTTCAGATGAAGGATCTAGGAGCAACAAAACAAATCTTGGACATAGAAGTACACAGAGATGGGAAAAACGATAAGTTGTGGTTGTTACAGTTGAGGTTCAGTATGAACTTTGTGAAACCAGTAAATATTCCTTTAGATTTCCATTGTAATCTTTTTTCAGGTTTATGTCGTGGTAGTAAGGAAGAAAAGGATTATATGTCTCGTGTACCTTATGAAAATGTAGTAGGATGGATGATTTTGAGATGGAATGTTAAAATATTTCATATACAGTTGGTGTTGTCGATGGACACATGGAAAAACCAAGTAAATAGCATGGAAATGGGTGCTTCGATATCTAATAGGCACGAGTATCACCTACACTGGTTGTAGCGATTTAGTATGTGGTTATGTTGATTCACGAGGTTTGGACAAGAGGAAATCTACCTCGGGTTCATGTTATTGATGGAGGTGGAGTGGTCCATACTGGAGAAAACTATGCAGACATGTTCACGTAACCGGTATGGTTAGAGAGGTTGTGGTGGTGTTTGGATTCTCTTTGCTTGCAGGAAATGTGATGATTGATTCATTGGGAAAGGTATCAAAGAATTGTTTTCAAGGTGGAGATTGTTGGGTTGTGACAATGCATACCCTTGTAGTTACAATTCATAGGTTCCTCAAGCGTTTGGTTTTATGTATACCTTGACACTTAAAAACTATTTTGTTTAAATGTAGAAGCCTGTAAAGAGCTTCTTGAGATTTGTAAAACTATTTCTCCATATGGCTATGTAATAAAAGAATATCATTGCCCCCATTTTGTGTTTGTTCTAAGTGATTGTTTATCTTCTTTATTATCTACGTTCTTTAATTCGGTTTGTAGGCCTGACCCCAACATAAACAACATAAGGTGAACAAAGTGTGACAGAAAAGAAAGTTGATACTCTGATGTAGTGCATCAAGAAGTTTGTGTTCTAGGTGAGAGCATTAAACATAGAATGTTGATACCCTGAGATCCTAGGTGTGAGATTTTAGCAAAGATATGATGTTTTTAAGAACGGGATTATCTTTTTAGATCTACCCTGAGATCCTAAGTGTGAGATTTAGAAAAGATGTGATTTTTTTAGGAACGGGCCTATTATTCATCAGGTTACCCTCTAGGAGCTCCATAACAATGAGCCAATGCTCACAATTCATGGCCATCTAGCAGAATTTTCTCTTTCAATAGTCGATTGCTCAAGTTGAGAGAGGATTCCATCATTGATGAATTGGTAGGAATGAAAAAAAAAAATACTTTCTATGCAAGGCCCTAGCCAGAGGTCGGGAGATCAAAACCGCTCTAAGAAATATTCCACTTGGAAGGATCAACCATTAGAGTATACACAACATTCCTGCAGCATTGAATAAAATTTGTAGGCTACACAACATTCCTGCAGCATTGAAATACCCAACAGTGGATCCCTAGGGACAACTGATCTAAAATGCTTGAAATATGCAAATGGAGACACTGAGCCTTTATAAAATTGGAAGATTCAAGGGTAGCGTGATTCTTTGATCACATTAAGTTTTTAGTTCTGTTAAATCCCAAAATACCGAACAATAACCGATCTAAAATGCATGAAATGTCCCAATGGAGACACTAAACCTCTATAAAATTGAGAGATTCAAGGTTAGCACGATTCTCTTATCACATTAAGTGTTTAGTTTTGTTAAAGTGAAAAATACCCAACAGTGCATCATAGGGGCAACTGATCTAAATTACTTGAGCAAGACAATAGGAAAACATTATACTCTTCACATACTTGTTAAAGAAATAAACTCTAATCCAAAGTCTTTGGGGGTGCCCTGTTGAAATAATGTAACTGCAAAGAGTATTCTAATTATTGTTGATTTATTATTCATTAGAGAAATCCCCTTTTGCGGATTGATCATGTCGGGTATTGTAAATGACCAAATCCCCTTTTGCGGATTGGTAAAACCCTAATTGTAATAGGCTAAATGAAAAGTTGGCCCCAAAATATATTAAAGTGGTTATAACCACCCAGAAAGAGAAGTTGGCCCAGCCAGAATATATTAAAGTGGTTATAACCACCCAGAATGAGAATTCAGCCCAGCGAGTGAAAAGACACCTCCGTCCACACATGTCAGATTGTATAAATAAAGATGCTAGTGCCTCATTTACACATACACTCACTTGTTCATCAAGAGACAAGTTTGGAGCTGCAGTTGGAGAAGAGAGAGAGGGAGAGAGGCGCATTCTTGGGAGAGGACTTTATGTATTTGTTTGATTTATCTATTGGCATTGTATTGGATATCTATAATAAGGAAGTTTTGTTGGGTTTTCTCCCCCATGAGGGTTTCCCAGGATAAATGTTGTGTCTCTTGTGATTGTGTATTTCTCAGTGATCCTATTTATGCTATTGTTATCTAGTGAAATGAAAAGAAACCTAATAATAGCTTAAACCTTAACATGGTATCAGAGTTAAGTTGAAGAGAGCATCTTTCACAAGAGAAAGAGAAAAACGTCATTATTGTCGTACATGCAAATTAGGGATTTTATTGAAGAAGAGTTTCAGCGTAAAAACCATCTAGAAAAGTGTGCCCTAACCCAAGGAGTTCTTTGCACCTCCAATGCACCTTTTCAGTGGTTAGATCTCCCGAAAATTGAAACCCTAGTTTTCATCGGTACCAGAAGTACCAGAAAACCAAAAGCACAAGTCCAGAAATCTGTTGGTCAAGTTTGAGGTGGTAAAAGTTGGATTTTCATAAATCTGAATACACCAGCTTACTTGCCTCAGCTCAGCACATCTATCCCCTGGATCAAAATTTAAAATTTTGAAGTTTGAAAAATTAGGGTTTCTTCATAAAACCCTAAGTTGCAGTTGCAGTTGTAGTCTCAGAACCAGTTGCAGTATCAATTGCAGTTGAAGTATCAGTCGTAGTACCAGTTGCAGTCACCCTTGAAGTTTATAAGAGTTGGTGATCATTGTCGCTGCTACCAGATGGTGCCACTACCTGCAAATGCTATCAAAGGTATGTACTCACATATGTTTAAATTGTTAAGTGTTAAAGGGTATTTGCAGGAGAAGGGATATCTTGGCATAGATCTATAAGGATCTCAAGATCCAACACATTCAGAGGAATAATGCAACCCAGGTGTGATTATTCTGATATGCATCTATTTGTTATGACATTATTTTGATCATTGTTGTATGTTGTAGCTATGACCATCATTCTAACCTTTGATCAAAATCTGAGTCAAGGTATTAGATGGATTAAAATTTGAGATCATAGAGTTTATCCTCTAACCCAACCTTCTGTGAGGATAGCATATTGTCTTAGTACAGAAGACAAGTTGAAGAAATCACTCGTCATCTTGAGTGAAGGAGACTTAGAAGAAAAGCAAGCACACTCATTCTTGAGGACAAGGCTCCAGGTTTGATTAATCAAGTTGATAAGATTCAAAGTTACACATGACAAATTGATGACTACCCCTTTACAAGTAACCACTATAGTTGAGATAACAGTCTTTGAAAAGTATTATACTTGGTAGCATGTGAGCGTATAGAGGTAAATGCTTAATGTAATCATTTGTCTGATACAACTAACACCTCCTCTAGGAGAAACCTCGTGTGTTAGTTCCAGGTTTCCATGGAGGAATGTTCGATCACAACACTATAAGAGTGTTGACCTAATTTTGTATTGTATCTCTTACTTTTGATCTTTGCTTCAGAAAATCCACGACTGATAGCTCTAAAGGAGCTACTATGATGATTATTTGTGCTATTGTTTTATCTACTATTATCAAAAGGATATTATTCTTGCTTGTTGTTTTGTTGACCTTGTTTCAGGTCATATGTGAAAACCCTGAGAAAGCTATAGTAAAGGTTGCAGAAGGCAACATATTAGATGAGACATGAAGAAAACTATGTACATGACCATATACACTCATGTACCAAAGAAGATGAAGAAGAAGCTATCTCTTGATATTCAGAATATCTCATATGAAGATTGACTAAAAGGAGAAGAAGTCTCCAAATATGACCGAACATTAGAACGGGATGCAGATCTCGTTTGAAGCTTGACTATGTCTCCCATATTTAGACTTGGTATGCAACACCAAGTATACTCTGTAAGAGTTGATGAAGTCCTTGTAGACTCAGAAGAAATCAAGAGTAAGCCTGATCTCAGAAAGGATCAGATGAAGAGACAACTTCCAGGATTGGAAGATAGATACCATGAGAAGAATAGATCGTAACTTGAAAGACTCCTGGGAGATATGAAATCTCTGGGATGATTCACTTGTTTCAATGAAAAAGAAGGAAGCCAGTCAGAAAGACTAGGATATGGATTATTCTGTGAGACTAGAAGAGAAGTCAGTATTGACTTCCAAGATTGATCTATACAGATCAAATATGTTGCATATGTACAAAGCTTGATGTGTTTCCAGAGGATTCTCCTAGCAAGAGGGAGAAGACTATGACAAGACACTTATTGAAGAAATAAATCCAGTACTTATGAAAACAACTAGAACAACCATGATTCATATATAGTATAAGTTGCAGGGCGAGCAATCCCCATATTTAAAATTGAGTGGCAGTTGGTGTAGTACATCAGTTGGGTCATAGAGACATGACTATGATAGCATTACCTCCATGAAATAAGAATATCTATCCTCAGTATCATTTATTGAGCCACTCTCAGTTTCAGATGAAACTGTTGCCCTGATAAAATAAGAGGAGTTACTCTCATATTTTAGCAGCCATAGTGAGAATGAAGCAGTCATTCTCAGCCTCATGGAAGTTGTAGGTGCAGAGTCCCAGATTCCAGAAGGAATAGTTGCAGAGAGAGTAGAGGACATACTCCTAGACAGTGAGACAGATAGTGCCTTGCAAAAAGCACATAGAGCTAGCACATGATTGTGCAGATTGGGTTGCAGCTAAGCAAGTGTACCAGATTGGTACAATGTAATGAGAAAAATTGATTTGAAGATTGAAGATAGAAAGACTCATGAGTGAGATTGTTGTGGTTGGGATTTTCGGTTTTGATCAGAAAAGCCACAGTGTTGTCAATAGATTGTCGATAGTCTATTGACAACAATGTGGCTTTTCCAATCAAAACAGAAAGACTCATGTCTGCCAGTTGAAGAAGGATCTGTGTGTGTTGAAGCAAGCTCCCAGAGATTGATATGGCAGAATTGACAGTTTCCTGACGAGATTGGGATTTACCAAGAGTAAAGCTTATTCTAACCTCTACTTCAGGGTTATGAATGATGAGTCGGTGATATTGTTGTTGTATGTGGATGACTTATTCTTAACTAGAAAAGAAAATCTCATCACTGAATGTAAGAAGAAGCTCGCTGCAGAATTTGAGATGAAATACCTTGGCCTAATGCATTATTTCTTAGGTCTTGAGGTATGGCAGAGCCCAGAGAGAATCTTCTTTAACCAAGGGAAGTATGCAGTTGAAATCCTGAATATATTTGACATGTTAGAGTGCAAGTCCATGAATACACCCATGGAAGCAAAGCTTAAGCTACTGGTCAACACTTCGTCAAAATTGATTGATGCCACGTTGTATAGACATATCATTGGATCGTTGATGTACCTGACGAACACCAGACCAGATATTTGTTTTGTCGGGAACACCTTGAGTCAGTTTCTGGTAGAACCCAGACATGTTCACCTAGTTGCTGCAAAACATGTGATGAGGTACCTGAAGGGTACATTAGATTATGGTCTCATTTATGATGGAGATCATGATTTCACACTGAGTGGGTACACTGATTCAGATTGGGCTGGAAGTGTTTCTGACGGGAAGAGCACTTCAGGATGTTGTTTCAGTTTGGGATCAGCCATGATCTCATGACAGAGTAAGAAGCAATAAAGCATTTCTCTCAGTACAGCGGAAGCAGAATACATTGTTGTGTGTTCTGTCAGTTGTGAAGCCATATGGCTTCATAAGTTGTTGACTGGTCTATTCAACCTAGAGATGGAAGAAACCACGATCCTATGTGATAACCAGAGTTGCATAAAGATAACAGAGAATCTTGTATTTCATGACAATTTGAAACACATATAGATCCGATACCATTACATATGTGACATGGTGCAGAGAGGAGCCATAAAGCTCCAATATGTTAGCATGGATGAACAGGTTGTCGATGTGTTGACCAAGCCTCTATCTCATGTAAAGTTTGAGCACTTTCAAGATAAGCTCGGTATAGTTTGAAAGGACCTCGCTCGATAGGGGGAGTAGTGTTGTGTTGATATGTCAGCCGAGTGTTGTGCTTCCATCTCAATTGTTGTGTTGAGATGCCAGCCGAGTGTTGTGCTTCCAGCTTAATTGATGTGTTGAGATTCCATCTTAATTGTTGATGCCAGCTTAATTTTTGTGTTGAGATTCCATCTTAATTGTTGATGCCAACTTAATTGTTGTATTGATATCCCATCTTAATTGTCTATGCCAGCTTAATTTTTGTGTTGAGATTATATCTTAATTGTTGATGCCAGCTTAATTGCTATGTTGTGATTCCAACTTAATTTTTGTGTTGTGATTCCATCTTAACTGTTATGTTGTGATTCCAGCTTAATTGTTCTATTGTGATTGTAGTGTACCTATTTGCTCTGATACCAAATTGTAGTGTACCTATTTGCTCTGATACCAAATTGTAGTGTACCTATTCACTACCCAGGTTTCCAAACCCCTCAATTACCATTCTATACATGAATGTTTACATAATTGATACAGGAATTATAACCACAAGTATTTAACACAATTAAACACATTTAAATCTCAGAGTAAAATATATAATTCACTCCTGCAATTAAGCAAGCCATAGCATTCAACAGCAAATTCATTTACACAGCGGAAAACATGATACATAAACAGAGCAGTCATGCTCAACA
>ML820104.1:61200-77805 GCA_009831015.1 Picea engelmannii | reverse complement strand
TATTATTGTTGCAGTCTTGTGTTGGGGTGGCTTCTTCCCATCTTGTAAAGTAGTTGGTTGCAGTGATAATATATTGAGCACTAGAGAGTATATTAGGAGGGTTGATGGATCCAATAATGTCAACTATGCACTTTTCAAAGGTTGCAATGCAACCACTAGATGAAGTGGTAGTTTTTTCCTCCTCAAATGATTTCCCATCCATTAACAAACAATAGATGCCTTAACATGTTCCTTGGCATCTTTGAATAGTGTAGGCCACCACAACATTGCATATAGTACCTTTCTAGTGTTTTTCCCCTAAATTGTCCACTTGCAACCTAATTTTAGCACTCCTAGAGTAAGCTTGAGCATTCATGATAAATGACACAACACCAAATCACTCTATCTATTCTCAATTTATGGAGATTCCGTGCAATGAGTTGGTAGTCCGTTGAATGAGCACAAGAGCCTCTTTTGTGTGCTTGATTATCTAGTTGGTGCAACTCATGTTCTTAAGAAAATAGTTATCTCCTCCAAGTAATCAGGTGTTGGATTATCACTTGATAGGTCTCCAACAAGTAAATAATAATCCAACAATCCACATAATTCTCCTAATTCTCCTAATTCTACTCTCGATGGATAATCCAACCCCACATTATTTTTCCTTGCTTTATGATTACTTCAAAGTCTAAATTTTGGAACAAGAGGAGCCTTCCATATATGCATCCTTCCAACACTAGCTTGTTTGCATAATATTTTAAGGTTGGATGATCTGTAAATAATGTAAAGTGTCCATTTATTAAATAATGTCTAAATTTTTTGAATGAGTAAGTCATTTCTAATCCTTCCCATTCTGTGATGGTACAGTTGTGCTTGAAATTTTGTATTTTCCTAGTTACATGATATATTGGATGGTATAGTTTTCCTTCTCTGGGTTGAGCTAATAAAACTCCCAAGGCTAGGTTAGAAGCTTCCACATGTACATGGAATCACATTCTCTAATTTAGAAATACAAGGATATGGGCACTCACTAGTTTTTATTTCAAGATGTTGAACGAAGATGGACATTCCTCGATACATACAAAATCATCTATCTTTTGTAGCAACCATTCTTTAGGATCCATTGTGGCAAGATAGTCTTTGATGTTTTTTTGTAGTATTTGGTATGGCCTAGTGTGGATTGCAATGTTATGATATTGTACAAAGACTCCAAGTCTACAATGGTTGCAATCTTAGCTAGGTCCACTACAAAATCATTATTATAATATGCAATTATCGACACCTCTCAAATATTATCCGCAACATCACCACATGATCATTGAGTATGTTGTATATGATCTAGTCAGCTAGATAGACTTCCAATATTTTAGTTAGTGTAGTCTCTTAACAAAATGATGGAAATCCTAAAGAAGACAACCAGGGTTTTTTAAAGCTAAAAAGCATAATGTTATAGGCATATGATCCCCATTATGTAGTGAATGTTATTTTCTTCTTATCCTCTTCTCCAATGTAGAGTTGGTGGTATCTTGAAAACCCATCAATGAATAAGTAAGTATCTTTACCCACAACATGCTCCAAAACCTTGTCAACGAAAGGCATAGGGAAGGGATCATGGACACAAATTACATTCAGACCCCAAAAATCCACACTAACCCAAATTTACCCCTCTTCATTTTCTTGTTCCAAATGACTATCAAACTTATCCACCTTGACTCATCCACGAGGAAGATCAATGCAACCTTCAACATCTTCTTGATTTATTCCTTCACCTTTTATTTAACCTTGGGATTTAGTTGGCATTGTTTCTTCTTTATAGGTTTGAAATCTAGTTTTAAATCAATTCGCATCTCCCCTAGCTCACCCTTTGACACTCTTCATCTCTATGAAGATTTGTGGGAACAAATTGACATACTCCATGAGTAGATCCACAACCTATAATATCATTTGATCATCCCAGTGATCACTAGAGGATAGTCACATTTGGTCTTTCGTCCAATCTTTAGTTTTTTTAATTTAAGTGGCTCCTTGAATATCTCATCATTTGGCTCATTTGTTGTTCATTTAATATATAAACGATCGCAAATATTCCACTAGAATAGTTTGTCACAATAGATCTTTCAATATTCTACAATATCTTATTATGTAGTTTTTTACTTTAGATTCACTTTTAATATTACTAACTTAGCACAAAATATTGAAATAATTTGAAACTAAAATGAAAGAAGCTAAGAAAATAACACATCATCCACACAATGAACACAAGTTGTACCCTAGGAAAACCCAATATGATAAAAACCAATTAGAAGGTGAAGATTATGCTTATCTCTTTTCTTCTCAGCGATGAAATGAAAATATAAACAAAGTGCACTCATTATGGAATTTCGATGGACCCAGTGGCCAATATGGCTACTATAAGATCTTCCACGTCCTTTGTTCTACTCCAAAATCCTACTCCCGGATGCTCTACTCAATTATGGATGAATAAAAAATACAATTAGAATGGAACCCCTTCCTTCCCTAGCGACCCAATATTTAACATGGTTTGATAGTCATTTAGGGCTACAATTAGGGTTTTTGCATGCCTCAACTCCCAATAAAGGTTAGGGTTTTTTACCTTCTGGAAATTTTTTTAAGGTTCACATGTGCCTAGCTTCACATGTGCAATTAATGGAAGCATCCTCTTGGTATTATGGTGGTAAACATGACAGGTCAACTTATGTTAGAAATAAATCCCTCATATGAACTATGATTGAGGTGATTTGTGCACCATTGGAAATCTCTCTATGTGTAGAACATTGAGAGGTTGGGAACTTTGCTCATAAAGTTTTGTCCTCAAAAACAACCATTAAAGGCCTCAAACAGGCTTTGAAAATTTCTATACCCCAAATCACTAAAGTAGGACCTACCCCTAAAATGGGCCCTACAAGCCAATAGCTCCATTTTTTCCACCCATAAAGTACCAAAATAGATGAGAAATTATTAAATTATCCATTTCAAATCACTCTTTGACTAAATACGCCTCTTTAGACTCTACGAATTTAAGGTGTCGTGACTTGTATGGATCATCTTTTTCATCTAGGTCTTTTTCTATCTTGTGATAACACTTCAAATATTACTTCAAACTCTCCACCTTTTATTTTAATGGTTGCATTCCTACAAATGATTGTGCTCCTCATATACAAATCATAGGGACCCTCTTGACTGGTTATCAAACAAAGGGGATTAATTGATTGTATTGAAGAGGTAATTCCAACTATATTACAAATATATGAGAAGGTGGGGGGGAATATTTGACAGACACCCTCACATTTCTTTGTTTGTCAACATATATTCTCATGTATGTGCCAATCCTTTGGGATTGGGTCAAAGGTGTAAATGAACTTGTGAACCTAAAATTGCTTAGGAGTCCTTCTTTGACCCATTTCTTTGTGTAGTTTCTTGTATGAATTTATGGGCTTGTCCTCACCTTATACAAATTTATAAGTCCAACGAAGTTATCCTCGGTGCTAGGAAAATCAACTATTTGGAATTTTGCAGGTGGGAGGAAGCAACACCATAAGAAGTATCTACCTTTTCCCACTTGCTTAGTTCTTCTTTATGTATTTCCCACCATATATGAGGTGGTACCTTGCAACACAACATCAAATGTTGGGACTAATTTCCTCTATGGACTTTATTATTCCATTTCATCCATAAATTCCTTAATATCACTAATTCTATTATATATAAGGGGATCATCAACTCTACACCAATCCAACATATTGTTTTGATTGAGGCAAAATGCCTAGAAGACAAATCATGGTTTCATTCTAGCCAATTCATCATGGTATCATGACTATCATTGTCAAGTGAAAAAATGTTGCACCAACTGACAACATCATCATCAATAGGTTTAACATAGTATTCCCACATGTTGATAGTTATATTATAGATAGATTCAACCATAGAATCATCCATTTGATCATCTGCAAGATTGATGGGTCTATTTCCCTTTATTGGTTCAATGGGATGGAGTATATGATTTGAATGACATCTTCCCTCTAAAATGTTGGATATGAGTCCCTCTCATCCAATATCTTAATTACTTCAAAGTTCACAACTATTTTAATGTTTACAAGATTGATTTCAACTGAATGGGATATTACACCGATCAAGGGTTCTCCAAAAGTTCCCATGATTTCATTAGGAGGATGTTCACATCATACCCCAAGTCCAAAATGACATCTTAGATATCATACCCATTAATTTGGGTATCCATTATGAATTCTTGAACCATCTACACCTTCTTTTTATTTCCATTCATCTGTGCATCTATCAAGAAGAGGAGCAATGATGCTTTCTTGATCTCCATATTCATTCAAATATTGAAGGTCATCCAAAACGTCATAGGTAAGTGATCATATCCATAATTATGATTATGGACCAAAAGAGGTCATGAATTTTCCATGAGGACTCTACTCCTTTCATTTGTATAGGTTGTAGCTTCTGAGTTCTTTCCCAATCTTTGGGGTCATTCATAGGGATTTGGGTAGCTTGGTTGGAACTAGTGCTAGCTATTATAGTTGCAACTTCCTTTTTCAATATATTGAGTGCCTCCCTTAAGTAGTTGTTTTGATTATTTGCATCAATACCTACGGTTGTAGGGAAATCTTCCTTATCTAGAGGGGTTTGTTATCCACAACATCACCACCTATGTGACATCTTCCTTGTATAAAAACATTGATCATTTGTGTCCCATATTATCCAATTATTCATGGTTCCAACTTTACCAAATTAGCATTACATTGTCACAGTCAAGCCTCCCATTTATCTAATAGGTATGAGCAATTTTCATTTTCACGGCCAGTAGTCCTATAGTGCCCACATTGAAGTCTCTTTAGATTAGGAAAATTCTAATAAATGTGTTGTACTTCATTCCAGTTGTAGCATTATATAGGATTAATATGACTGCCACTCCCCAACCATGATATCCTCCTCTATGTCTACCATTGCCTCTTATTGCTATAGCATTGCTACTTTCCTCTACCCTAAAAGAGGATCGTTCAAATCTTTCTACCAAGGCTCATAAGGCTCAAAAATTCTTTGTTTGTGAGTGTTTGATATGTAAAAGTTGCATAGTAGGGTGATGGAGGTTGAAGCGTACTTTTACAATATTAGGATGAGTTACAAAATATGTTTGCAAGCTCTATATATCTCATAGTATTCATTAGATGTTTGACCCCAAAAAGACATTTGATTTGGATTGGGCACACCGGCCTCTCCTCTCAAGGCTAGGTAGTCATTGGCTAGATGGCCCTCATTTTGGTATATCATGCAACATACTTGCTCTCTCCCTACCTTATCCTTATCTAACTCTTATATTTTCTCAATCAAGGTGGACATGTGATCATTGAATTGGGATAGATTAGGAGTTGTTATAGTATAACGTATGTTAACCATATTGATGTAGGTATTCCCTAGGTACCTACTCTTTCAATCTTCATTCCATGTTCTAAGGAAATTATATTTGTAATTCAATTCTATTGCATGAGTGGGATATTGTTCAAGGGAAGGAGCCCACTAAAGAGCTACTCTTGGTGTTGTGTCTAATGGATCAAGTATGAGAGGAGACTCATTAGGTATAAAAAACTTTAATCATACTCTTAGGTCCTCTCCCTTGCTTTCTACTTTATGTCTTTTAGCTCAACACAACTTTTCTACTCTGATTTGGACTAATGAAATTCGATAATAAAGATCTTATTGACCTCATCTATGGTCTCATTCATACCTTTTGGAGTACTATAATAAAACTTCATGTACCATTGTAGAACTCTTCCCTACAATGTGGTTTGAAACTCAACTAGCTTATCCCTTTTAATGGAAATACGCCTAGCAGTCCAAGTCAATTCCAAAAGAAATCAAAGTCACTTGCCATCATTGTCACCCTTTCCTAAGAACTCAAGGATGTCAACACCACATTCAATGGTACTCCTTCAATAGGATTATCTCGAGTGTGTACAAAAATAAATCCTTAGTTGGTTGACTGGAGTTTGGCCTCTATCAACAAATAAAATATGATTCAAAATTGTGGTATTCCCAATGACTAAGCTTCCTCCCATCCTTCATTGATTGCTACTACAATATTCACTACCACTAGGTTGTGTTTCCAAATTAGGATCATGAAAGTATTGAGAATTACCTCACTTGATTCCATGATCCAGGAGGATCTAGAATACCTCAAAATTAAAAGGTATTAAAACTCAATGCAAAGGTTTACATGGCAAATATTTCGGCGATATCTTTCCAATGCCACTTGAACGGGATCAAATGGACTTCGTATGAGAAAGATATTGCATTCTAAAGTTTTTGTCAAACAGTACAAAAAGAAGGACAGAAGTGACACATGGTAGACCCACAAGAGGACACATGGAAGTTCCACAGGAGGAAATGTGGCAGTCATACAAAGTGACACATGGAATCCATAAATGACATGTGGCAGGTTTAGTAATGTACACATGGCAAAGGCATGACATGGCACACTGGTGGCATCCAACGTGGTAGACAGCTAGCAGCTGATGTGGCATATGAGTTGGTTGGTGATGTGGTGTAATCGTGACATGGACTGATCAGAGGCTTGCATGTGGTAGCTTCTGATTGACCAAGAAGGTTCTATACCCAAATTGGAAAAAGGGTGGTTGGTCGAGATCGAACCCCTGACCTTTGGTCTACAATGCAACAACTTCACTAACAGATCAATGGTAGGAATTGGGAACCATCACCGAACCTCCCATAATTAAATTCATTGTAACTGGATATTCCAAAGGGGGGAGGTCTGCATGTTTGACCCCGTGACCTCCTCACTATCCAATGAACCAACCATATCTAATCAACCAATGTGCTAATCCGATGTGACTTTCCATATAACCTGTGCCAAATCATTTTGATTTGGTTAGATTTCATATCAACGAAAATCCCAACAGCCTGCGGGTTCAACCTCGGGTTTGTTGGATCCAAACTCCTTTAACAAGGTCAAATTACCAATGTGATAAAGCATAACTTTGATCACAAATGCGAGAGAAAATACTTTTAAGGACGCATTCTTTTTGTAATGTTGTATATGAGTTCTTTTAGACCTATTAGTGTATTTTAAAGAGGAGAGGTAATTCCATAGGCTTTCGGATGCCATTTTGTTGCAGTAGAGTAGAGTACCAACTATTGAGATTGAGGAATTGATACAATTTTCTCATTTTGCATCATAATTGAAGAGACCGCTCCAATGGAAGCGGACTCGAAGACATAGCCCACACTCGGTAAAATCTGTTATCAATCTCATTGTGTCATTCTTATTTCTTTGTTGCTTATTATTTATGGTCATAGTCTCTTTATGTGTTTTACTTGTCTTGGTTTACACACACTTTAAGCAACCAAGTAATTAATTAGCTAATTAAATATCTAGATCAAGTTTGGTATTAGAGCTAGCAAGCTAGTTTGACTTGGTTTTTCAGTGTGGATTCTTACCAGGTCTAGACTCAAGAAGGGAGAAGGAAAACTTGAGGCTTATAATCCCAAAATTGGGTCAAGGAGAAGCACTCAAAGAGGAGAGATGGCCTCACGAAGAAGAAAAAATCCTTTTAACTCTGAACAGGATTTATTCAAGGCATTTAGTTTGATGAAGGAAATGGCAAAAGAGCACAACAAAGAGGAGAAGGTACAATTCAAGTCAAGAATGAAGATGATATTCCTCCACAAAAGGCACCTCCTCCTTATCTTCTTAATTCTTCTCCTCCTTCTTCTCCTCCTCCCTCGCCTTCTCATTCTCCTTCTCCATCTCAATCTCCATCTCCTCATAAGGAGATTGCTACAAAGAAGCCATTGTTGAAGTTGGATGTCAAATTTGACTTACCCATGTACAATGATGAGTTTAATGCAAAGAGATTAGATAATTGGATTCAACAAATAGAAGTTTATTTTTGTACTCAGCATATTGATGAAGACGAGGTAAATATTCAATTGGCCTCTCTTCAACTTGAAGGTACATTGTTGATTTGGTGGGAAAGTAAACTTTAAAAAGGTGTTCAAAAGAATAGGAAGATTCTTTCATCTTGGTTTGAATTCACATCTACATTAAAGAAACAATTATATCCTTAAGGATATACACAGAAAGCAAGTATGGAATGGAAAATTTTGAGGCAAGGAAAAGGGAAAAGTATGCAAAGTTTTACTGAGGAGTTTAGGAAGAAAGCGTTGGCTTTAAATATTCCATTAGATTCTCAAGAAACTCTTCTAAAATACATTGGTGCCTTACATAGCTATACTTGTCATACTATTCTTTTATTTAATCCCACTGATTTGGATGAAGTATCTGTCCAAGCCACTCATCTTGATTCTAGGGGAAAGAATGTGCAAAGTGATTTCATAAAGAAGCATCCATCCAATTTCACTGAAAGAAAATTCAAAGGAAAAAGGAAAGGCAAAAAGGTAGCTATAGTAAAGAAAGAAAAAGTGAAGCCTACATGCTCTCATTACAAAAATAAAGGGCATGATGATGCTCGTTGTTGGAATCCACATCCTGAGCTAAGGCCTAAAAGGTTTGGAGGAAAAGGAAAGCCAAAGATTATTGCCACAGTACAACAAGATTTGGGGTCTGATTCAGGGGATGAAACAAAGATCACAGATGTAGGAGTGCAAGGTAAAACATCTTCTCATGGTTGTATTACCTCTTCAATTCAGTCTCCTAACTCTAAAAAGAAAAGAAGTGAGATTTTTCACGTAAGGGTGATAACTAAGCATACAAAAGTTGATAATATTTTTTATACTGGTTCCCAAGTAAATTTGATATCCAAAGCAGTTGTCAAGAAACTAGGATTGGATACAAAACCTCATAAGAACCCTTATCCTCTTGGTTGGGTATGTGATGATGCAAAGCTACAAGTAACCAGACATTGTAAACTTAGATTTTTTATCGCTTCTAAATTTGTTGATGAGGTTGAACTAGATGCAGTTCCTCTTAATATTTGCGGAATATTATTGGGAAACCCTTACTTATATGACAGGAAAGCCATTTTCTTCAGGGAGGAGAACAAATATCACCTCAACAAATATGGAGTTGAATATATTGTAAGAGAACACAACATGAAGACTAACTTATCTCTTATTAGCGCAGGGAAAATGAAGAGGCTCATCAATGCTAGCAAAAACTTTGTATTCATGATTGTGAAAGCCAAAGATGTTGACAAATCTGATGCTTTCTAGGGTTGTGATCCTTCTCATATGAATGAATTGATTAAAACAATTTCTAACTATGAAGAGTTATTTCAGGAACCTGAAGGATTGCCTCCCAAGAGGGAGATTCAGCATGAGATTCAACTGCAAGAGGATGCCCCTCTTCCTAATATTGGCATGTACAGGATGTTCGTGATTGAGAATGTTGAGATCAAAAAGCAAGTTCAATACTTTCTTAATAAGGGATCCGTCAAGCCAAGTTCATCTCCATGTGGATCTCCTATTGTAATGGTACCAAAGAAGGATGGTACCTGGAGGATGTACGTTTACTTTCCTGCATTAAACAAAATCATGGTGAAAAATCAATACCCTCTTCCTCGAATTGATGATTTGTTAGATCAGTTGAAAGATGTCGTTTATTTCACTAGTTAGAGTTGAGAAGTGGTTATCACCAGATTCGTATTGGAGAAGGTGTTCTTTGGAAAACCACTTTCAAGACAAGGCGAGGTTTGTTTGAATGGTTAGTGATACCTTTTGGGCTTTTTAATGCCCCGACAACTTTTATGCATTTGATGAATGATGTATTTCAACCATTCATTCATGAATTTGTAATAGTCTGCTTAGATGGTATTCTTGTGTTCAGTAGAACTTGGGATGAGCATGTCAAGCATGTTAGACAAGTTTTGGATACTTTGAAAAAGGAGAAATTATATGTAAAAATGTCAAATTGGGAATTTGGAAAAACTTTATGAGTATACTTGGGTTATATTGTAGGGGGTGGTGAATTGAAAATAGATCCCTCTAAGGTTGAAGTGATTGTAAATTTTCCCAAGCCTACTTCAGCAACAGAAGTTGGAAACTTCTTAGGAGCATTCTAGTATTGAAGAAAATTCATTGCTAACTTCTCATTTATTGCATATCCTTTACATGATTTGACTAGTGTGAAATGGGTCTTTCAATGGGGAGGCAAGCAAAAAAAGGCCTTCAATACATTTAAAGAGAATATCATCACAACACCAATGTTAGCCTTACCAGACTTACAACGTCCATTCGAGATAGAGACTGATGCAAGTGGATATGCATGGGGGTAGTTTTGATGCAGCAATGTAAGCCAATCTGTTACCGTTATGAGACTTTTTTTTAATTTTTTTATTAATTATCCTACCTATGACAAAGGGTTGTATGCTTTAGTACAAAGTGTTAAAAAGTGGAAGCATTACTTAATGGGTAAAGAAACAATCATATGCACAGATCATTAACCATTACATTATCTTCAATCACAAATAAAGCTACAACAATCAAGGCATTTTAGATGGATGGGATTTCTACAACAATTTCATTTGGTTATCATATATAAAAAGGGTGTAAATAACAAAGTGGCTAACATGATTTGTAGACATCCTATTAATGCATCTATTGTCTTGTAGAATGATTATTTAGCACATGATAGTTATGTTGAACAATATGCTAGGGATGAGGAATTTAAATATGTATATGAGAGGTTAACCCATGGTTCACAAGTGGAATATTATTGTTTGCAAGGCAAGTTACTCTACAATGTTAACAAACTATGTATTCCCAAAGATGAAAGACTTCATGTAATCAGAGAAGCTCATACTTGTCTTATTTCTGGGCATTTTGGGATAGATAAAACTGTATCTCAATGAAAAATACTTTGTTACCAGCCTCAAATAAGGGAAATTGAATCCAAGTCTGTAAAAGGGTGTATGTTATGTGCTACTAGTAAACCCACTAATAGAAAGTTGGTTCTATATACACCTCTTCTTGTACCTTCTCATCCATGGGAGAGTATCTCTATGGATTTTGTAGGGGGTTTACCTATGTCCAAGAGAGGTCATGATTACTTGTGTGTAGTTATGGATAGGTTAAGCAAAATGTGTCTTTTGATGCCTTGTAATAAGTAGGTGACAGCTGAACAAACTGCACACTTATTCTTTCAGCATGTTTGGGTTCACTTTTGGTTGCCTACATCCATTGTTTCAGATCAAGATTTTCATTTTCTTGCAGAGTTTTGGTCGAGTTTGCGGGGATTGATGGACACCAAGATGAAGAGATGTATTATTTTTCATCCACAAACTGATGGACAGACAGAGGTAGTCAATAGGACAGTGGTACATTTGCTTCGAGGTTACTGTAGTAAACATCCTAAGCTTTGGGATGAACAACTACACTATCTGCAACATGCCTACAACCAAGCCTTGCATTCTTATACACAGAGCACTCCATTCGAGATTTGTTTTGGGTACCTTCCTAAATCTCCATTGAATTTATTTTTGGGAAAGATGTTGGTTCATATGGACATAAAGATGAAGATAGAGCCCGAAAATTCATTCAGAAAATCCAAATGGTGCATCATGCAGTGCAAGAGCAATTGGAGAAGAACCAAGCCCAATACAAGGCTAGGCATGACAAGCATCAGATGGATCATCATTTCCAAGTAGGTGATCAATTTTATTTGCATATCAGCAAAGACAAGTTAAAGGGGGGAGGTAAGAAGCTCCAGCCAATTTGATATGGCCCATTTTCCGTTTTGGAGAAGATTGGCACTAATTCTTTCCGCTTAGATATACCACCTTACATGCATATGTATTCAATTGTAAATGTGGATAAATTGAAATTATATGAGCCTCCAATTATCATGGATTGGGATGAGAGTATTCAAGTTCCTTTTGTTGATGATTTTCTCCTCAGTACCTAGACAAGTTGCAAGAAGATGTCTTTCTGGACAGAAAAATGAGGAATTCAGGAAGACATGATGTGGAGTAACTTCGTGTGTGTTGTAAGGGAATGCATCCAAGCAAAGCACAATGGATAGAGATTGGGAAAGTGAGGGAGAAATACCCTCACCTATTTGCTAATTTATTCAACTTTTTGTGGTCAAAAAGCTTCTAGTGGGGAGGATTGATCTAGGAGGATCCAGAATACCTAAAAATTTAAAGGTCTCAAAACTCAATGAAAAGTTTTCCATGATGAAGATCTCAACAAGATATTTCCAACACTTCTTGAATGAGATCAAATGGACTTTGAATGAGAAAGATATTTCATTATGAGGTTTTTTTTAAATAGGACAAAACGAGGGACATAAGTAACACGTGGTAGTCCCACCGAAGGACACGTGGTAGTCATATGAAGTGACACATGGAAGTTGTATATGACATGTGGTAGGTTGAGCAGTGGACATGTGGAAGAGACATGACGTGGTAGACATGTAGCATTCAACGTGGCAGATAGCTAGCAGCTGACGTGGCATCTGAGCTAGTTGGTGGCGTGGCATCATCATGACATGGACCAATTATAGGCTTCCATGCGGCAGCCTCTGATTGGCCAAGAAGGTTCTATACCCAAATAGGAAAAAGGGTGGTTGGTTGGGATCGAACCCCCAACCTCCGAGATACAGTGCAACGACTTCACCAACAAATCAACGAAGATACTTGGGAACCATCGTTGAACATCCCATAATTAAAGTCGTTGTAACCTGATATCCCAAAGGGGGGGAGGTCCAAAAATTTGATCCCATGACCTCCCCACTAACCAACAAACCAACCATATCCAATCAACCAACACGCCAATCCAATGTGACTTTCCATATGACTCGTGCCAAATCATTTTGATTTGGTTAGGTTTCATATCAATGAAAATCCCAACATCCCACAGGTTCGGCCCTTGGTCTATTGGATCCAAACTCCTTTAACAAGGTCAAATTACCAATGCACCAGAGCATCACGTTGGTCATGAATTCAAGAGAAAATACTTTTAAATTCGCATTATTTTTGTAATGTTGTATATGAGTTATTTTATCCCTCTTAGTGGATTGTAAATAGGAGGTAATTCCATAGGATTTTGGAGGCCATTATGTTGCAGCATAGTAGAGGACCAGCTATTGAGACTAAGGAATTGATGTAATTTGCTCATTTTGAATCATAATTGAAGAGGACACTCTTGGAAGTGGACCCAAAGACATAGCCCACACTGGGTAAACTTTGTTATCAATCTCGTTGTGTCATTATTATTTCTTTGTTGCTTAATATTTTTGCTGATAGTCTCTTTATGTGTTTTACTGGTCTTGGTTTTCACACTCTTCAAGCAATCAAGTCATTAATTATATCATTAAAGATCCAAATCATTTTAATGCACAAAGGAGTGGTAATTGTGCATGCTAGCTCCATTATTTCTTACTTGTATCCTATATAAAGAATTGTCTTCTTTTATAACAAATATAATATGTAATGTACCCAATACCCCCTATATTATGTTCAGGATTAAGGGTACTTCTTGAAATCACAATTGTTCCTTTATCTTCTTGCTATGATACCACTATGTATTCTACCTGTTGGCGTTCGGAAGTCACTCCTGGATTGCTAGCAGGAGCAGAGCCCGAAGCCCATCAGATTTAATGTCATGGTTTGTTTTTTAAGGTTGATCAAATGGAGGGAAACTCGGAACAGCACAGTCTCAACTCAGAAACCAGACCAGGCATGCATGAAAGAGTGAGGTCCTGATAAACTCCAAACAGTGAGTCGTAGTAAAGGTGAGTAGGTGGAATATTTACACAAGAAGGGCGCAATGATCTATTACAGACATCAGGTATGCAACAGACTAAAGAAGAAATGCATTCGAATACAAAATCCTTTTACATTCAAATACAAAAACCAGAGGGCACGACAACGCCACAACAAATCCTTTATTGCAACAAGTTGCACTACTATGAATCCTCAGGCAAAAGATGAAACAAAGATGGAAAAGAAAGAGAACTGTTTGTTATAAACCAAGAAATCTCAAACACAGAGGCATATCCAAGAAACCAGAGTATCGCTGAAACTATACAGTCGGGAGCTTAGCTCTACCATCGATAGATACAAAAAATGGCAAGAATGCCTACATATACTCGAAATAACACAGCGGCGGAACCAAGAAACTGCATTGAAGGCTTTGCGTCTGCATGGCTTCTGACAACACGGAGCTGCGATCTTTGAATGGTTGTGCAACTTATGGCAGACGCGATCAGTCTTCTGACAGCTTATTCGGCGAATCGACGTGCTTTTAATCTTTTGCAGGACGTCCCCATTATGGCGGAGACGATGTTTAACCACCACCAACCGCTTCAATAACTGCTTCTTGGGATTGATAACGGCCCAGCCAACTCAGCATCTCGAGATAGGGAATACTTCTCGCGCTGCCACCTGGAACAAATGAATGGTTTGAGGGACGGACATGAGGACCATCGCGGAGGACGTGGTGTATGGTAGGAGTGAAGACGAGAAGTGAGAGTGATGACAGAAAAAGGGGGGGGGGAATAGGGGATGATCCGTGGAAGGGGACAGCCAGGTAGATGGGACGAGGATAGGAGAAACGGACTCAACTTCTGGACTGATGTGGAAAGAAGGGGATGCGTGGCAGGCGATGAGTGGGTGATGGACAGAAGGGGAGGCCACGCGAGCCAGAGAGGAGGGATGGGTAAGTGACATATGGCAACAGGGGAAGGTGGGTGGCCGGAACGTGGAGTGACGGGAGGAGGACCCACACTGGTTAAGCACAGGGCAGCTAAGAGGAGTGGGGTTGCACGAGCGTCGTTGATCCGGGCGATGCGATTGTGGTCGTTGGAAACTGTACCCACAATTCTGGACCCCCCCCCTCGACTTAAAGGTAGAAAGGCGGGGGGGGTCCGGAATGGTCTCCGTCGTCGTTGATCCGGGCGTGCTCATCTGGGTCGTCGGAGAGATGCGCCCCCGATTCCAGACCCCCCCCTCTTGCTTAAAGGTCGAAAGGCAAGGAGGGTCCGGAATTTGCTGTGTGTCGTTGATCCGGGCGCGCTCATCTGGACCGCCAGGTCTTGTTTGTTGTTTACCACGGGCACGTTGTCGCTTAAAACTTTGGACAAGCGGGTTTTAACCCATTCGTTTGATATCTGACCCCCTTAGCAAGAAATATCGCTAACATTTGGCTCCATGGGGGATAGAGTCGTCCCTGTGATGCTCTAAGAACTCTTCTGCAGACTTAGTGCCTATGTTGTTGGGCTATGGAGTCATTTATTAGTCAAAAACGAAAACACAAAACAATATTTACAAACTTAAACAAAACGAGCCGACTGCGGCTCACATAAAACATTTCTTTAACAAAAACCCATTGACTGGGCCACTGAAAACTTCATGGCCTTCCAGATCCTGCAACCTGTAAGTGTTATTGGAAAATACTTCAAGGATCTTGAAAGGCCCGAACCAGAGGGCATCAAATTTACTGTGTTTGCCCTTCTCCTGCCTGGGTGCATCCCACTTGAGCACCAGATCACCCTGCTCAAATTCTTTCTTTTTGTTCTTCCTGTCAAAAACCTGCTTGATCTTCTGTTGACGATTGTAATCTCTGTCCAGGACCTGTTCTCTGATCTGTTGCACTTCCACCATCTGATGAATCCTTCTGAGCATCAGATTGGGTTCCCCTTCGTAGTCATGGAGAAGATTTGCCACATGAAAGGCAAGCTGAGTGGGGAAAACTGCCTCAATCCCATAAACTAGATGGAAGGGTGAGAGACCCAGGGATTTCTTCGTTGTCACTCGATCGGCCCAAAGTGCAAATTTGAGCTTTGAGTCCCAGGCCCTTTTATTATCCTCTAATAGCTTCTTGATAAGCTTTATTAGACTTTTATTAGAGGACTCTGCCAGTCCGTTTCCCTGAGGATAGTAGGGAGTGGAGTGGATCAGTGAAATTCCAAACTGTTCAAAGAATTTGATTAGAGGCTCTGACCGAAATGGGGAAGCGTTGTCAGTGACGATTTTGCTAGGGCAGCCGAACCTAGCAATGATGTCCTCCAGGAAGCTGATGATTACTTTGTGAGAAGTGCTTCTGGTAGGGACAGCTTCTATCCATTTAGTGAAGTAGTCGGTTGCTGTCAAAATCCATCGGTGCTGACCACTTGAGGGAGGATGAATTTCCCCAATAAAATCCAGTCCCCACTGCTGAAAAGGAGCTGAGACCACCACAGGTTTCAATGGCAGGGATCTGAGCTGCTACTTTCCTGAGAATTTTTGGCATTTGATGCAAGCTCTAATTTCCCTGCAGACATCGGGAAATAAGGTGGGCCAGTAGTACCCAGCTCGGAGGATCTTGTGAGCAGTGGTTTTCCAAAAATAATGGCCTCCACAGAGATCACTATGGAAATCATTCATAACTTTTTGGGCCTGTTGTGGGTCCAGACACATCAGTAGTATCCCCTGGGGATCTTTCCAGTACAAGACTTGGTCAATAATACAGTACTTGACAGCTTTGAGCTTTAAAGCCCTTGCCTTGCTTTTTTCCATCCCATCAGGGGGCCTCAGCTCCTGCAGGAAATATAAGATATCTTTGTACCAGGGACATGCTGCTAGTGGCACAGTGCCTTGGGAACCATTATTGGACGATTCGGCTTGCTCA
>ML820104.1:21884-56565 GCA_009831015.1 Picea engelmannii | reverse complement strand
CAGACTGAAGAAGAAATGCATTCGAATACAAAATCCTTTTACATTCAAATACAAAAACCAGAGGGCACGACAACGCCACAACAAATCCTTTATTGCAACAAGTTGCACTACTGTGAATCCTCAGGCAAAAGATGAAACAAAGATGGAAAAGAAAGAGAATTGTTTGTTATAAACCAAGAAATCTCAAACACAGAGGCATATCCAAGAAACCAGAGTATCGCTGAAACTATACAGTCGGGAGCTTAGCTCTACCATCGATAGATACAAAAAATGGCAAGAATGCCTACATATACTCGAAATAACACAGCGACAGAACCAAGAAACTGCATTGAAGGCTTTGCGTCTGCATGGCTTCTGACAACATGGAGCTGCGATCTTTGAATGGTCGTGCAACTTATGGCAGACGCGATCAGTCTTCTGACAACTTATTCGGCGAATCGACGTGCTTTTAATCTTTTGCGGGACGTCCCCATTATGGCGGAGACGATGTTTAACCACCACCAACCGCTTCAATAACTGCTTCTTGGGATTGATAACGGCCCAGCCAACTCAGCATCTCGAGATAGGGAATACTTTTCGCGCTGCCACCTGGAACAAATGAATGGTTTGAGGGACGGACATGAGGACCATCGCGGAGGACGTGGTGTATGGTAGGAGTGAAGACGAGAAGTGAGAGTGATGACAGAAAAAGGGGGGGGAATAAGGGATGATCCGTGGAAGGGGACAGCCAGGTAGATGGGACGAGGATAGGAGAAACGGACTCAACTTCTGGATTGATGTGGAAAGAAGGGGATGCATGGCAGGCGATGAGTGGGTGATGGACAGAAGGGGAGGCCACGCGAGCCAAAGAGGAGGGATGGGTAAGTGACATATGGCAACAGGGGAAGGTGGGTGGCCGGAACGTGGAGTGACAGGAGGAGGACCCACACTGGTTAAGCACAGGGTAGCTGAGAGGAGTGGGGCTGCACGAGCGTCGTTGATCCGGGCGCTGCGATCGTGGCCGTTGGAAGCTGTACCCACAATTCTGGACCCCCCCCTCGACTTAAAGGTAGAAAGGCGGGGGGGGTCCGGAATGGTCTCCGCCGCCGTTGATCCGGGCGTGCTCATCTGGGTCGTCGGAGAGATGCGCCCCCGATTCCGGACCCCCCCCTCTTGCTTAAAGGTCGAAAGGCAAGGAGGGTCTGGAATTCGCTGTGTGTCGTTGATCCGGGCGCGCTCATCTGGACCGCCCGGTCTTGTTTGTTGTTTACCACGGGCGCGTTGTCGCTCAAAACTTTGGACAAGCGGGTTTTAACCCATTCGTTTGATATCTGACCCCCTTAGCGAGAAATATCGCTAACACTACCCAACCATCTACTAGGTTGAAATCCACATCTTATAGCTTTGATACCATATTTCTTCATTGTCTTGATGTTAATGAGTTGATACATGTAAGCATAACCATGTAAGCTTATGCATATGGACAAAACAACATTGAATTCATAACATAAGCAACAATAATTCAACATTTACATAAATAAACCATAAACACTTATATTTTGGGAATAATTCACCAACTAGCTATAGACAAAGGATGTTCCACCCAACCATAATTTTTTGTTGCTTCTCATCTTTATGAAACAAGGCCACCCCCGAGCTAAGGCTATGACTCCACAAGGATGAAATCTCCTATAGTTGGCTCTTATCCTCTCACACAACCTACTTTACCATATCATGGTCTGTTAACTCCTACAACTATCCCAATCCACCATCTCTCTTTCCCCTTTAGCCTACAAAACCTAATGAATGGTATCACTTTCTCTGTCATGCAATTCCTTGGGATATTCTACCTCCTTCCTAGTCTCCAACACAGACTGGCCAGGAAATATCATTGTTGGGGATTCAAAGAATTCTTAGCTGCAATTAAGTTTTATCAATTATTGGGAAATTATACTTCCACGCTAAACCTAGCATAAGAGAAGAAGACAGATTTAAGCTAGAAAAACAAATAGAAAAGAAAACTCACAGTACACATAGATTTTACCTTGGAAAACCAGTGTTCCTTGAGCGTCTTGAACTCTTGTTCTCTTACTCATTCAGAATAAAAGGTTACATGTCTAACCTTGGTCCACACCTAAGAAACAATCGACATCTTACCTTCTTTCTTCTGCAAGAACGACCTTGTAGCCAATTCAGCTTACTTATACACGACAAGAAACCTACTACTAAATTTTAGCATGAAGATAAACTTAATATGAATACAGCATGCCTTATTGATAGGCTTTACATTAGGAAAAACCCTAAATAAAAGCGCCCAAAAATGGTTACAAATCCACACAGATCATTGGCTAATAAACTCATGAATCTTTGGATTCTATTACAATCAACTTCCAGTCAAATTACCAGTTGACTACCAATCAACCTTCATTTTGTCTTCATTCAGTTGCCACACGACCGCTTGTCGAACTCTTTGACTTAATTTTGATCACCTCAAATTCAACTTTTCCCGGTTGATCCACCTCGGCCTTTGACTTTTACTGCCAGTTGATCCACCTCGACTCGGATTTCACTGCAAAGAATATAACAACCAAACATTCTCCCACTTTTTTTCTTCTTTGTTGAAACTGAAAGTTCTTGAACTTTTGTTCATAGACCCACGGTAGCAATTCACATTGCCTCTCTGCACCAAGATAACTTCACAACACTCACAAACTTGGTAAAAGAATCTGTTATGTTTTCCAACGTGTCTACTTTCTCTAGCAACACATTTTTTCTTTCCACCATGCCCCTTATGAAATGGTATTGTATATCAATATGCTTAGTTTTGGAATGATAATTTGGTTTCTTTGCTATAAATATTGTGCTTTGGTTGTCACAACTTATCTTCATTCCTCTTTGCTCAAACCTGATCCCTGAACATAGCCATTGCATTCATACTACTTCTTCACTTCCATGAGTGGCTACCATGTATTCAACTTATGTTGTTGACAAGACTATGACCGCCTGTAACTTACTCATCCAACTGATTGCTCCACCGAACATTTTGAACACATATCCACTGGTCAACCTTTGTCGATCCAAATATCCAGCCCAGTCGACGTCAACAAATCCATGTACATCTATTTCATTGTCATTTCCACGCTTCTCTTGGTAGCATATAGCAGAGTATTTTGCACCGCACAAATACCTGAATACTCTCTTGATAGTTATCCAGTGCTCCTTTCCAGGTGTCGACACATATCTTCTCAACACTCCCATTGCATGGGAAATCTCTGGTCGAGTGCAGACCATCGTATACATTAGACTACCAACAATACTTTCATAGGGGATACATGCCATATTCTTTATTTCTTCGTGTGTCTTTGTTTGAAAACACAGGTATTCCAACAAAGGACAAACACCTTCAGTAACCACTCACATAACCAAATCAAAGATCAACACACCGATGTTTTCACGTGGTAAAACCCCTACAGGGAAACATCCACGGCTCCAGCCAATGCGGCAACTTGGAGCAGTTTATTAATGCAAAGAAAAAGATTACAGAGATATTTTACAAGAGAGTTTCTCACAATCGATCATCAAAAAATGACCCTCCATGCTCTTTAAATAGAGATCATGGACCAATTAGGTGTTAAGCCATGGATCAATGGTCGTTAATATCAAGGAGAGTATGAACCATCGGATCACTCTATGTCGGGAACATATCATGACCGTCAGATTTCCTAACTACAAATGCATACTAATGCATACTAAAGAAACACACTTTTACCTAACGACATATTAGACCAAGTAGGTCTTAACTAACTCTTAAGTGTCTAAATATCCTAACATCCCCCCTTAAGAAAAACTTGGGATAAGATTGAAGGATTTACAATAGTGACACAATAGGAGAAGGAAGAAGGCATTAGAGCCTATCCCCCCTTAATGACAACTTCTTGAACTCCTAACATAGATCGAAGTTTGGAAAACTTTGCTTCTGTAAGAGACTTTGTGAAAATGTCTGCAACTTGATCTTCTGTAGGGAAAAAGAGCACTTCAATAACTTGATCATGAATTAGCTTTCTGATGAAGTGCATGTGTAGCTCTATGTGTTTTCTAGGTTGATGTTAAACTGGGTATTTGGCGAGCTTGATGGCACTCTGATTGTCACACCAAAGGCTGGTCGGATGCTGGTGCTGGAATCCAAACTCTGAAAGGATCTGTGGAAGCCACAGGGCTTCCTGACTTGCATTTACCGTTGCTCGGTACACTGCTTCTGCTAAAGAAAGTGCAATAGCCTGTTGTTTCTTACAGGCCCAAGTGACAGGTTTTTAACCAAGGTTGAAAACATAACCTGCAGTAGATTTTTGATCATCAAGTTCATCGGCCCAATATGAATCAGTGAAACCAACCAATAAAAGAGTCCCCCCCGAACTATAATGTATCTCGAACTGAATTGTACCATGAACATAGTGAAGTATCCTTTTAGCTGCCTTCTAATGGCTTTCATTTTGTGTTTGCATATATCGGGCAACAAGACCAACAGTAAAGAAAAGATCAGGACGGGTATGAGTCAAGTATAAGAGGCTACCAACTAACTGACGGTACAGGGTGGCATCAACTTCAGGAGAAGTACAGGTGGCAGAAATCTTGACTCCAGATTGGAAGGGAGAAGGGGTTGGTTTACAATCATCCATGTGAAAGCGACAAAGAAGGTCACAAGCATACTTAGACTGGGGAAGAAAAATTCCTTCATTGGTTTGCAAAACTTGGAGGCCAAATAAATAGTGCAAAAAGCCTAAGTCTGTCATTTCAAATTTCTTCTTAAGGTTGGTTTTCACATGGTTTAAAAGTTTTGAGTCACTACCAATAAGGATAAGGTCATCAACATAAAGGACAAGGATTATGAGATGGCTTCCTACTTTCTTGGTATAGACATTAGGATTAGAATGGCATCTAGAGAATCCAGTGACAATAAGAAAGCTATCCATTTTGGCATACCAAGCTTGGGGAGCTTGCTTGAGACCATAAAGAGATTTTTTGAGGCAACAAACAAGGCTAGAGTCATTCTGGACATAGCCAGGAGGTTGTTCCATGTAGATTTCTTCTTGAAAATCTTCGTGCAAGAAGGCGTATTTAACATCCATCTGATGGACCTCCCATTTATGTGAGGCAGCTAGGGCAAGAACAAGGCATATGGGATTCATTTTTTCTACAGGGGCAAAGGTTTCATTATAGTCAATTCCTTCAACTTGGGAAAATCCTTTGGAAACTAACCGAGCCTTGTGTCTTTCAACACTTCCATCTGATGCATACTTAGTTATGTAGACCCATTTGCATCTAACAAGTTTTCTTCCTTTTGGAAGAGGTACAAGATCCCAAGTATCATTTTCCATTAAAGAACGATACTCTTCATTCATTGTTGTATCCCAATCTGGATGACCTGAAGCTTCTACAACTGTCTCTGGATCATGAGTTTCTGAAACTTTAGACAAAAGAGAAGAGGTTCACTGGAACTGTGAACGTGTCTAAAGTTGATCTGAAGGATCACCGACAAGATCACCAGCTACTTCTCGTGTTAAACGGACCCATCTAGGAAGTGATGGAGTTGGTGTTGGTTGAGATTCAAAGGACTCATCTGGAGGAGGGTGAGCAGGCGGAGGTGGATTTTCATCCTCACTGTCATCATCTGAAGAAGAAACCAGATCATAAGAAGGAACAAATGTCGAAGATGGCTCGCAGGCCGAAGAAGGCACAATCGCAGAAGATGGCTTGTAGACCGAAGAAGGCACAATCGCCGAATTAGGCTCGCAGGCCAAGAGATTTTCATCAAATTTAATATCTCTTCTAATAATAATTTCATTACAATGTGATTGAAGAAGTCTGTAACCTTTGACATCTTCAGAATAACCAACAAATATACACTTCTCACTTTTAGGCTACAATGCTTTCCTTTTCTCATCAGGAACGTGAGCCCATGATATACTGCCAAATACACATAAGTGACTTACATCTGGTTTAATTTTAGTCCAAGCTTCTTCCGGTGTTATAGTTTTAAGAGCCTTTGTGGGAGTTTGATTTACTATGTAATTTGCATAGTTGATGGCTTTCGCCCAATACTTTAGACTTAATCCCTTAGATTGGATCATACAATTATCCATTTCTTTTAATGTGCGGTTCGTTCTCTCAGCAATACCATTTTGTTGTGGTATATATGGAACAGTGTGTTGCATTTGGATTCCCTGTGTAGTGCAATAGCTTGTAAAATTATTGTTCACATATTCGCCTCCATTATTGGTTCTTAACCTTTGAATTCGATGTCCATATTGCTTTTCTACAAGGGCCTTGTAGGCCAAAAACTTGTCAAAAACTTCACTCTTGATTTTTAAGAAGTAAACCCAAGCACGTCTGGAAAAATCATCAATGAAAGTTAAGAAATACTTACACCTAGAAAAAGAAGGAGAAGAAAGTGGACCACACAAATCACTGTGAACAAGCTGCAAAGGACCCGAGGCGTGCCAAGAGGCATGTTTGTCAAAACTGTCCTGATGTTGTTTGTCGAGAACACAACCGACACAAACACCATCTCTGCATGAAACAAGAGGAAGACCAGTCATCATCTATTGATTACATAGTTGTTGCAATGAGCGATAGTTTAGATGACCAAACCGCTCATGCCAAAGTTTTCTCAAGTCATCGCTATGAGCAACAAAAACTAATGAAAAAGATGATGACCCAAAGTTGTCAAACTTGTACAACCTAGTAATATCATCAACAATTCCAATTGCAAGAACATGCTTAGGATCTTTTAGATCCTTGATTACAACTTGGTGAGGTGAAAACTCGACAATTTTACCTTCACCTGAATGAGTGATTTGATATACTGATAGAAGGTTACAAGAAAGACTTGGAACACATAATACATCATTGAAATGACCATGATCTACTTGAACTGTTCCAGATCCTACAACACTAAGAGATCTATCATCACCAACAAATATTTTCTTGGTGTTACATTCATTTAGAGCAGAAAATATGGCTTTATCCTTAGCCATATGATAAGATGCTCCTGAATCAATAAGCCACTCATCAAAAGAAGAAGTAGTAGTAGAAGTTGAATTGAAGGAGAAACCAGAAGCAGAAAGTGCATGTCCATGAGAAGAAGAAGTAGAATCAATATTGATGTTGTGTTTCTTCATCGATGCTTCTAAAGCTGCCATCTTCTTGAAACATTTGGACTTATCATGACCATCTTTATCACAAAAGTTGCAATGTCTATTAGTATTTTTACTTTTATATTTTGCTCCTTTGTCACCAGTAGGAGTTGAAGTTGTCTGAGCAGGTTTGGGACCCTTATGTTTTTTGTTGTTGTACCGAGGATGTTGCTTCTTGGGATACCTGGGTTTATCTTTCTGCTGGGCAACTAAGGCTTTGTTGGAGGGACCTGCAGTGTTCATCACTCCAAATTGTACAAGCTTATATTCCTCTCGAATCAAAGAAGAAAAAAAGGACTCAAGACTGGGTTTTTCATAAGCTTCTTCCCCTAGAGCCTCTCTCATGGCATAAAATGTAGATACAAACACAAAATATGCACTACCTAGCTTAGAAAGAATAACATAGATGCAACGCTCTTCCTCCATCTTTATCTTACATTCTTCACATAAAATTCTGAGTGTTTTAAACCTAGATAGATAGTCTCCAAGGCAAGAAAAATCATTTGGACTCAAGGTTAGTATTTGATTTTCTAATTGTTGTGCTTGAATAATATTGAGTTTACCAAACACAGATTCAATCATGTCCCAAGCTTCTTTGGGGTCATCAATATCTTGAATGTGGTACCTTAAACCAGGAGAGATGGAAATTTTGATTAGTCCATGTGCTTCATCATTCCTATTATCCCACTTGGCTTTCTTATTAGCATTAGTGGGTTCTTTTTCCTTTCCCAAGGTAATCCTTTACAAGCCTTTACTTCTTAATAAATCTTCCATATGAGATTTCTATTGGAAGTAGTTACTGCTGGTAAGCAAGACAGTGCTTGTAGAATCCATATTAAATATGAAGATAATGTGGATTTAAAAACCAAAACTGATGATTTGAATGGAAAGAGCTCGAAAATTTATGCAGTTTAAAAAAAACGGCACTAAAAACGGACTTCCGATGTTAGAGTTATGCCATTTTGAAAAAAAAAAAGGCAAAATCGGTAACCAAATAACCACGTGATTGTGTAAGTTGCTTTATGAAGTGACCCACTTTTATAAAGAGAAGTGGGGATCACATTTACAATGAAGTTACTTTATAACAGAAAATTTGCATGCAAAATAAATAACTCTAAAATAAAATATTAAAGCTACTTATAGTGATTCACTTTTATACTTGAAGTGAAATACACTTTACAATTTTAGCATGACCTTTTTCAAAAAAGGTAACAAAAGAAAGACTTGAACTCAAGACCTCTTACTTAATAAGGCAACTTTTAACCAAATGATCTAGCAAAACATATTGTAATGTTCAGAAGGAGGATTGGGGTTGTTGTTGTTGTTAACAGTCTTGGAGAGTGTGCTAAAAAAAAATATTTTCACACAAGAAAAAAAAATCCGCTTCTTGATAACAACAAGGGTTAGATCTCGGTTAGCTTACCTGGAAGATGCACCTTTTCCTATCTGTTTCTGATTTTCTGAGATCACATAGGGTGTGGGGAAAAGAGCATATGCAAATCTATAAGAGTAGCAACCCGAAAATAAATAAAACAAAACCAAAATAAAACCAAAATACTACTCTGCAAAAAAAATTAAAAATGTGTATTCAAGCTTTATACCTCTGGATCTGACTGTAATGGTCGTATCTCGGGAAAACGAAAACCTTTTCGAGTGAAATAAAAAGTGTTCCTAAATGAAATGAGTGCTCCAGACGCAATGGAATAGTCTTCTCAGCCCAGAAACATATGGAAATGATATAAAGTGGAGATGATGCAACTCGGCTTCACGATCTCGATCTTCAACAGGAGCGGGTCTTCAAACAAGCTCTGATACCATGTTCGACAACACAGGTATTCCAACAGAGGATGAAAACCTTCAGTAACCACTCACATAACTAGATCAAAGATCAACACACCAATGTTTTCACGTGGTAAAACCCCTACGGGGAAACATGCACGGCCCCAGCCAACGCAACCACCTGAAGCAGTTTATTAATGCAAAGAAAAAGATTACAAAGGGATTTTACAAGAGAGTTTCTCACAATCGATCATCGGAAAATGACCCTCCATGCTCTTTAAATAGAGATCATGGACCAATCGGGTGTTAAGCCACAGATCAATGGTCGTTAAGATCAAGGAGAGTATGAACCGTCAAATCACTCTATGTCGGGAACATATCGTGACCATCGGATTTCCTAACTATAAATGCATCCTAATGCATACTAAATAAACACACTAAGAAACACCCTTTTTCCTAATGACATATTAGACCAAGTAGATCTTAACTAACTCCTAAGTCTCTAAATATCCTAACAGTCTTTGGACAATGTTCAACAATTATCCTTTCTCCCATGGGAATTGGCACCTTTACAGGTTTTCAATCCTACATGTTGAAACATTTTAAAATTGTTTCAATATACTTCTTCTTATTCAACCGGAGCTTTCTAGTTGCCCGATCTCACTTGATCTCCATTCCCAAAATGAAGTTCGTTGCATCGAGATCCTTCATGTCAAACTTGGAGGATAGTTGCTTCTTCTCCTCCTTTATTGTTTCCATGTTATTTTTTATCAACAACATGTCATCAACATATAATGCTACATATACGAAACACCCACCTCCTTCCTTGAAATGTATGTAGTGATCATCTTTTCTTCTCACAAATCTCAAACTAAGGATGTATGTGTCGAACTTTTAATACCACATCCTTGGTGATTGTTTTAGACTATAAAGGGATCTCTTTAATTCACACACTGGCTCTTTTTTTCCTTTTAATACAAATCCTTTAGGTTGTTTCATGTAGATTTATTCTTCAAGGTCCCCATGTAGGAACATTGTCTTCACATCCATCTTTTCAATTTCTAGATCGATTCCTACAACAAGATACATTAGTACTCTAATGCAAGTTAATTTTGTAACAGGGGAAAAAATCTCACCAAAGTCGACTCCTTCGACTTGGGAATGTCCCTTCGCTACTAGTCGAGCTTTGAATTTCTCGACTTGACCTATTGCATTCATCTTCTTCTTTAATTCCCACTTGTTACCAATGGGCTTTCTTCCACTAGGTAATTAAACAAAATCCCATGTCTCATTCTTGTGCAAGGATTCCATCTCTTCAACCATGGCGTCCTTCCAGAGTCTATCCTCTGTAAATTCGACTGCTTCCCTAACCGACTTGGGTTCCTCATCAGTGGCAGTTAACAAAAATGCAGAATGAAAGTCGGGTGGACTATATGTTTTGACTGGTTTTCTTCCTCGTTCAAACCTCCTTACAACTGGGGTCGATTATTCCACCTCTTCATCTATTTCAATCGACCATCTGTATCATCTTCCTCTTTGTTCCTCAGTTCAAACCTCACCTTCTCTGGATTATTCTCTATTTGAACCACTTCAGGCTCAAACTTCCCTACGACTTCTCTGAAGACCACATCTTGACTGTACATTGTTTTCTTTGATGCAAGATCCCAGAGATTATATCCTTTCATTCCTTCTTTGTATCCAATGAAAATACACTTGACTTCCTTCTTGTCCATCTTGCTCTTCTTTTCCTTGGGAACATGCACAAATGCATCGCAGCCAAATACATTAAGATGTGAAAGTGAAGGCTTATTACCAAACCATTCCTCATGTGGATTTGATTCGACTAGTGTCGACGAAGAAGACATATTCAACAAATATATTGTAGTGTCGACTACCTTTGCCCATAATTCTTGTGCAATCCCAGCACCACTGAGCATGCTCCTTACCTTATCAATCAACGATTTGTTCATTCTCTTGACAACTCCATTTTGTTGTGGGGTATATGGTGTGTTATGCCACACCACTTGTAGAACTGTTCAAATTCTTTTCCACGTAATTCACCAGCATTCTCAGTTCTCAACACCTTAATCTTCTTATTTGTCTAGTTTTCTACAAGAGACTTAAACTCTTTTAATTTCTCGAAAACCTCTGAATTATTCCTCATGAATGTTGGATTACTGAGAGGGGGGGTGAATCGGTAATCAACAATTTATACACTTTTAACCACAGTTTATAGTCCTTTAACTTATTCAACAATGTTCATCAGTTCATCATTAATATGTTATGGCATCATATAAAATTAACATCCATCAGTGCATAATAAACAATAATAGACACATCCACATAATGTACAATACACCAGTATTTTGAGTGGAAACCCAATGCGGGAGAAAACCACATCATGTTTTTCTTATATGTCTTTAAAAATTACATTCAAGGAAGCACCAAATTCCAAATCTCTGGCTCCAACCAGAAGGAAGCTCCAACCCCCTATGTTCTCTAGCTCCAACTGGAAGGTGGCTACAACCACCCAATTCTCTGGCTCCAACCTCCTAATTCTCAGGCTCCAACCCAAAGGAAGTTCCAACTCCCTGGTTCTCCAGCTCCAACCGGAAGGTGGCTCCAACCACCTATCCTTTCCCCATCTGGCCACCTTGAAATATAAGTGTCAAATGTAGACAACCTGTCACTGTCCCTGAATCAACCATTTTCATTGTCACTCTATCACTATAAACCTGTAACCTGTACCAAGAAAATTGTACCAAGAACCTATATAAATACATGTACCAACAACCTATAACCCACAAATTGTAGCAATACATGTACCAACAACTTGTAACCATCAACCTATGTCAATAACATGTCACAATAATCTCATCAACCAATCATGTACATCAACAACTAGCACAACATGTACCATGACAAGTGCATCAACCATGCACATCATAACACCTCACAACCATCAACAATACCAAGATCTCTATGCCACGTCAACCATAAACCATGTGACAATATCACTACGAATATGTCCAACAATATTACCAACATGTGCCTCTAAAAATGTACCAAGCATGTACAAATCATGTATCAATAACAAGTCAAACTATGCCTCATCAAGATGTACCAACATCACCATACCATACACCTCATGTATATTCCAACTCATCAACTAAGTGTTACATCCATGAAATCAATATATACCTCAACCATATACCAAAACATACATCAAGACAACCAACAATATTCCTCTAGCAATACATCACAAATCCATAAGCCAAATACCATAAACCCTTACATAAAACCATGTGTCAAACCTCAATGTTATGTAGCCTCAAGCATGTACCATGTCATGACCAAATGTAACCATCAAAACATGAATATAAACATACATGTAACTATGTAACAGACCTGGTGTATGTGATCACAGACCTACATACCTTCCTTAACTTCAACAACAACAGACTAGCATTTTCATCAAACTTTACTTTAGTCTCACATGACTAATTTTGGATCAGTCAACAACCCTAACTTGAAACAATCATAACTCTGTACTTGTAATGAATAAAGGTCTAAAAATGGTACACAATGTTCTTCAGTGTCTTTTCTACAATTTCTCCAGGTTTTGGTGCTTGGAACCTCCCATAAAATGAGTTATAGCAAAAATGGCAGACCTTTATGAATTCTTGCTTATTCTAGAGAGTGCACTTGTCAAGAATGCCACACGCAGAATATTTATTGTATAGATCTGAAACCAATACACAACAAACTACAAATTGTACTCTATCCAAATCATTTAGTCTCACTAAATTTGGATCTGATATAAAGAAGTTATGACGTTTGTACCTGGAACACGTATTTTAAACTAGTTTCAGGACTAGCCACAAACCCTATCTTCCACAGATTGTAACTCCCAGATTACAAAGAGCCATAACCTAAAAAATTTATCACAATTACCTGGATATGTCATCTTAATTGACTCCAGATTTCGCTATCTGAATAATTCTAGGAAAAACGTTATTGCAAAAATGGTGAGATGACCTGTAAATAACATACCTTAGAAAGAATCATCAAAATACTTTATCCTCCCTTGAATTTTTGGCCTTATTTACTTCATCTTCCCTCTAAAATTCTCCTTATATCTCCTTTGGTTACCTCATTCACTTGTAGATATTCAATATTCGCAATAGGTGCTAATGGGAGACCCTTTCTCTCTTATTTATACTCTCCAAGTAGCTTCCTCTAGAAGTATCCACTTAACCACTTTGTTCACTTAACCACTTTGTCCACTTAGCCTCTTTGTCCACTTAACTTAACCACTTCCCACAAATAGTAAATTCTCCACTTCTAGTTGCAACTAATTTATTTTTAATTATTTTCTTAATACAACCACTTAACCCATGATTAACTCCTAGTTTCAACCATTTGACTAGTCAACTTCTTCTAGGAGCTTCTAGAATAATTTTGACTTCTTTGACCTTCTAGGGCTTCTAGAAAACTCGTGAGGGTTCTCCAACTTCATAAGGCTATGACTTTCTAACCGTGAGGAGTTATGTGATGTTCCACATATCACCGGAAACATAATGACATGTATTATCCATCTAAAGAAGTCTCATCTGCAAATATATTGATATTCATTCATTTATTCCTTAAACAAACTTGGGTCCCTTACCAATACCTTTGTGCTACCAGACTTCTCCAAGAGTTGACATAAATCTCTATGGGTTGACATCAATCTACAATATCACTCTCCAAAGGTTGACATCAATGACAACTAGCTATCCATCAATCTAAACCAATTGTCCCACAATCTCTCCCTTTGGAATTGATGAAAACACCAACATTGATGGAAACACTTAGTCATGGAAACACCGGCATCTCTCCTCATCGAGGTTTTTATCTCTCCCCCTTTGACATCAATGGAAAAGGGTATCTCCCTTTAGGGTTTCTCCCCCATACTGAACTCTCCTTGGGTCTGCTCCCCTTGTCTAAATGCCTTTGATCTTTCTTTGTGTTTCTTATCCTCTGATTACCCTCTCTCCCTTGATATGAAAAATGTATTCCATTTTGACAAAGAGTATCACTCTGATGCAATACTAAAGTGATATCTCTCATGCTCCCCATGTGACCATCGCTCCCCCTAGAATCGTGCCTATGTTCTCTCTTCGAACATATAACTCTCTCTCCATGCATATGAAGAATCTCTCCCTTTAACTTCTATACAAGATGTCGTGTAGAACAATATAGGTTTTCATGTACCTGTTGCCTTTTGGATTTATTGTCCATTGGTGCTTCCTTGAGTAATCAAATGACATTTATGAAAAACATTCAATAGTTTAAGCATTCAAGTAGTCATCCAACATTATCTAAACCACTCTTTGAAGCAATCTGTGAACCCAATCTCTCATCCACTGACATGTATCTTTCCATACCTAATAATTCATATTTGTTCATATTGTCCATGACTCTATTGTACAACTATTAACAATGTTGACCCATCTGTCACTGTACTTCTTCTAACTGACTGCTCTGAATCTTCCTACTCAAACTCTGCAAGCTGCTCGAAGATGGTTCTCTAATATGTACTAGCTACTACACTAACTCCCCCTGTCTAATATTCACATTACCTAGGAGTCTCCAATCCGGATGGCTCACAACAATACCCGTTCGGATGCAAAGTCTTCATCATCTTCATCGGTAGACTTAAAATCTCTCTAAACTCTGACTTCTTTCTTTGTGTCTGTGGATTCATCTTGCACTACAATTCTTGAAAGTACAATCTCTTGGACATGTTCTTTATTCACATGTCCTTCTTTTCTTTCATTTCTTTTCCAAACCTTTCTATATCTAACATATTCTTTTTTCTTTATAGATTTGTCTTTATTTTGTGCTATTGCCAATCTTGCGATCTCTGGGACTTGGTCTTTCTTTACCTGCTCTTCTTCTTGTTCTTTTCTTTTATAAATCTTGGTGTATCTAATATTTGTTTCTTTCTTCATGGATGGAACCGTTGCACTTATACAAATTCGGGCTATATGACCATAGTTGTAGCATTTGTAGAATTCAATACACTGTGGCCACATAATCATTTCTTGCTTGAACATTTCTTTCATAATCCCTGCAATCTACAACCTTATGTCTAAAGTTAGTACAATAAAAACAATGAGCATAAAATAAATTTACACACATGGGAGTGAATGATATTCTTTGTGGTGTAGTCCTTCTGAATTCATGCCTTGACTGATTATGATCATGATTGGAGCTTCTTTGTGGCTTGAACATGGAGGCTCTTCTTCTGTAGTCTTCTTCTTGAGTATTTTTCACTTCTATAATGTGCTTCTTTAGGGCATTTCATTCTTCTTTCGTCATCGAACCTTTGATGGATTCTGCATAAGTCTTTGGATTCTCTTCATTATTTTCTTCTGGTACTTCAACTGATGATGTGGATGCTTCTGTCTTTTCAACGTTCTTGATGAGCTTGATGACTTTGAATCTTAGTGTGACAACTTCTTCTTCAAGCTTTTCAACCTATTCTTCTTTCTTCATCATTTGAGACTTCGTGACTTCTTATGTTCTCTTCACTTCTTCAAGTTGGATTTTTGATGTGATTATTTCTTCTTCAAGTTTTTTCTCTTCTTGGCCAAACTCTACCTCAAGTTGGTTTAGATCGTTAGTTATTTCCTTAAGATTATATGTCAGTATCTTCTATCTCATTTTTGCTTCTTCCTTTTGTGCTGCTATGTTAGATTCCAAATACTGCTTTTTGATCTTCAAGATTTTCTTCGATTTGTTGGGCTTATTCAAAAATGTGAACACTTTCATTTTGCTTCATCAATTCTTTCTTGAGTGACTTGTTGTCTTCTCTTTATTTCGTTAGTTCATCTAAAGAACTTATCAATTATTCTTCGTAATCATCTTTTATTTCAATTATGTCCCATTACCTTCATGGCATTCAATTTCAAGATGTCCGTTTTTTTCACAATTAAAGAGAAACAACATACTTATGTTGATTACGTACTCTTCTTCTTCTTAATCTGTTTGAAACGATGAACATCTTTCTTCTTGTTTTGTACCTGCATCTTTTTTGACATTCTTTGACTCTGTGATGGGTGAAGAAAACATATCATGTAACTTATCCCAAATTTATTTAGCTGATGAACATTTACCCACCTTGTCCTTAACTAAATCATATAGGCCTTCCCAGATGAAATCCATTGCAATTTTGTTGTTCCTTTTCAATTCTTTCTTGGCTACAGTCTTTGCTTCCTTTGTAGCATTGTGTCCTATCACAACTAATTTCAAAATATCATATCCATGTGCCCATAAAAAGGTTCTTGATTTTCTGCTCCAAATCTCAAACTTTAGACCACTCTGACCATTAAACATTGGTACTCCATTCTCAATAGATTCCATGATCTCCTTCCAGCGGTTAAATTGTTTCTTGAAGGAACCTTCTCTGATACCAATTGTTGGAATACTAAGAGGGGGGGTGAATCAGTAATCAACAATTTATACACTTTTAACCATAGTTTATATTCCTTTAACTTATTCAACAATGTTCATCGATTCATCGTTAATATGTTATGGCATCATATAACATTAACATCCATCGGTGCATAATAAGCAATAATAGACACATCCACACAATGCATAGTACTCCAGTATTTTACGTGGAAACCCAATGTGGGAGAAAACCACAGAATGTTTTTCTTATATGTCTTTAAGAATTACATTCAAGGAAGCACCAACTTCCAATTCTTTGGCTCCAACTAGAGGAGGCTCCAACCCCCTATGTTTTTCGTCTCCAACCGGAAGGTGGCTAATGTTAGCTTTTTAGCTCGGGAGGTACTCCGCATGTTTTGTCTTGTATGCGGATGTTACCTTAATATTTACACTACCAAGCATTTAACTTTGTAATAGTTTTTATAAAGTTGTTTAAGTGGTTCTTTTATTAAAGTGACTTTTTAATAAAGTGTACCTTTTATTTTTAAAGTGACTTTATTTTCATAAAGCACTTATGTAATAAAGTGAAATTCACTTTAATTTTAAATGAGAAATTTTTGGAGGGAATGAATCATGACCCTTGATCTTGGAAAAAGCAAGATCTAATCTTAGCCTTTGGATCTGTGTAACACCCTGTTTCCCCCAGCTTGTAAATATAACTGGACTGGCCAAGAACTATGGCAAACTCATAAATGTGAATATGTGATGTAAATGGACCTTGAGGAAGAGGTCAATGAATGTGAATTACATTTTGAATTTATTGCAGGACTGCTAAGAGGGGATGTGCATAAATGAGACCACGATGGCAGTGGAAGGCACCTGAAAAGGTGGTGTTAACTTCCACCGAGAATTAATACCGTATTTGGACTCCACTGGCCCAGAGAACCAAAAGTGGCTCGCTACCCCTGAATTTAATGCCTTGCAGGCTGGCAGGTTGATGGCTTAATGAGGGATGGGGAGGTGAACCGCCCATCCGTAGAGCCGTCAGGCTTGACCAACGCGAGGGTAATCGCGCCACATGCAACCTTGCAAGAGGATAAGGCGTGGGGAAAAAACAGTTCGAAGGGAATACGCGAGGGGAACTCAGGCATTATGCAAAGTGAGTGATAGCAGAGAGGAAGGATTGCAACCTTTGCTCCTGGTCACTGGCAGACAGAGAGACCCAGTCTCAGAGCATTGTGGTCTCAGCTCGGGGGTGGCTAGTGGTAAATCCGTTGGGAGTCGCTACGCCTACGGTTGGGTGGAAACGAGCACCCCTCTTAGCAGTTGCACCCACTGCTAGTGTTATTCTGATAAGTGTTTTACATATTGCATCTTGAAATTTATATGTTGATATATACATGCTCATAGAACTGTGAAATTATGAACGATTTCAGTGTAAGAATGTTTGTGCAGTGTTTTGATAAGAATCAATAGATATATGCTTATAACAGAGGAAACCATGCATGACTTACGATTGATAAATGAATCGAATTATGCCTAGGTTGAACTAAGTTAGGCTTCCAGCCCGTTCTCGGGAAGTTGTTTACCCTTATCTGTCTCCGGGAATGCCCCGGTATAGATCTCTTCACAAAGATTCCCTCCTTGGAAAGGTTTACCAAGAACCTAGAGAAAAGACTTGAAGGTGCAAGTCTTAATAACCCTGTACGAGGAGGAATGACCCTCTTAAGATTTTGAAGTAGCAGCGTAAGGATAAGTAACGAATCGACGGATGAGATCCTGTCGGAAGACCCATGGTCATTCACGACCGTCAGATTGACGAAAGCAACAAGGACATTACATACCTTGCCCCTCTTTCTCTCTATCTTCGTGAATAGCGATGAAATCGGGATCATAGATTTCCCCCCCCCCCCGGGTCCATGAGAACATTTGGACCGTTGATCCTTCCACATCCACGAAGTAGTGGAAGAATGTGCGAGGTGGGACGGATCTGAACCGTCATATCTTGAGTAGATACCCGTCAGCCGTCGGATCTGACAGAAGTTGCGCGAGGGTTAAGCTCGTGAATAGAAGGAAAAATCCCGAAAGGAGGGTTGGCTCATCGGAGGTCTCGATGACATGATATCGGGAATTTTCCACGGGAAATTACTTGGAAATGATCTGGACCGTCCGTCAGTGGTGACACGTGGCGGAGATCGAGGTTTCGGGAGTCGTGATGTCGGCATTCCTGGGGATAGGAGATCGGGTAAGTCCACCTTGAAAACCCCGACACAAATCTGGACCATCCATCTAAGAGAGGACGCGTGTCACGTGATCATCCATTCCGGAGATCTGGGCACTAGACATTGGGATATCGACATTCGGGAACTCGGAGTTCCTGAGGTCGTGAAAGTCAGGACATCAGAAGTCTCGAAAACGCGAAGAGCGATATGAAAACGCGAAGAGCGATATGAATCGTCCATTCACTTGAGACACGTGTCAGAGATCTGAAGGGAGTCGGAGTCCAGCATTTCGCGAGTCCTAGGGACGAGGCGTCCAGGACATCAAAAATCTTGAAATCCCGAGAGTTAACCAGGACCGTCCATCAGAGGAGGACGCGTGGCAGCAAACGGAGCCATCAGGGAAAGTCCCAACAGGAAGTCGTCTATCGATATTTGGGTCATCGGGATATCGGGAATCTCGGTGACAAGATGTTTATGCAATTCGAAATCGCGAAGATCGAATCCCCGATGAGAAGGAAAGTACCATTGTGGGCCAGATGTCAGCGTAGCGGTGAATCGGGATTCGAGGGATCGGCAATCCCTTGGGCAAATGTATTTTAGCATTTGAAACCCCGAAGCCCCGATAGGGGGGTATGACTACGGTCATATAGAGGGAGGTCGTGTGGACCAAAAGGGTCTAGCCTAGGGGACTAGTGGAAGCTGACGTCATATCGGGATATCGGGGTTTCCGAGGACAAAACGTTTATGCATTTTGACATTGCGATGTTCGAAACCCCAATGGGAGACATGGTTGCGGTCTTGTGAGATAGTGGTCATATGGGCCAGGAGTCTAGCCTGGAGGGATAACGGGAGTTGGAGCGCATCGGGATTTTGAAGCCCAAAACCTCGAAGGAAGGATAAGGCTGTGGTCTTATGAATTAGCGGTCACATGGACCAGAGCATACCCAGGAGGGCTAACGCGTAAAGGGCGTGTATCGGCGAAATCGCTCATCGGAGATCGGGGATTCAAGAGGACAGGAACTCTTGACGTCGGGGATCACGAAACCCCGAAACCCAAAAATTAAGATCAGGGAAAGATCACGGCTTAGTGCAGAAAAGTCGTGTGGGTGAGAGGGACCTGTGGATCGGGTTTGGCATTTCGCTGCTGCGAACTTTAGGGATTCTCATTGTTGAGAAATCAATGAAAAAGTTTAATTTTAGGTAGTAGGTATGTTACAATATGGGGCTGGGGAAGGTGAAAAGACACTTTTGGGGGGAAAATGTCATTTTCAGATTATAAAAGAATGCATTGGGTAGTGTGCAAGACATGTCGAATGTCGAGAGAGGACATCGGGAGGAGAGTTAGAGAGATTTTCTGAGTATGCTTGAGAGAGGAAAGTGAGCAGCAAAGAGGGCACGTTTTTTTAGGAAAGTGGGCACAATTCTCGAGAAAATTTTCTGTGAATTTTTGGACGAAATATTTTTCTGCTGTGGGAGGTTGTATTGTATGGATTCGTAAGGTCTGTACAGCCGTACGGATTTGGCACAAAAATCGAGGTGATTTTGGGCACGGTTTTCAAAGCACTTTTTAGATTTTCGATGGTTTTTTTGGGTCGTACGGAACAGTCCTTACAGCGGACTGTGGGCATGGAAAACGAGGTACGGAAGAGGCTGGACAGCGATACGATTTTGGCACAAAAAATGAGGCAGATTTCTGTGAGACAGATTTGGTGTTGTGAGGTATTTTCCTTGGTTGGAAATGTTTTTTTGCTGATGATATGTACTTTCCTGAAGCTAAATAATAGATCTCTCTCTCTCGTTGGGTTTCCCCACATTGGGGTTTTCCCTGGCATTTGCCTAAATTTCTGTGAGTTATGGGTTGTTGTCCACTATGTATTTCCACTGCATATTTTGCTTAGCAATGTGTATTTTTGCTTATGGAAATTTCTAAATGTGGGTTTTATGCATTTCTAAAATTTATGAAGACAATTATCTCTAGGTTGCTAAGTGTTTGACAGAATATTAGCTTGCTGATTTTTGTCATTAAAAAAAACTACATGGTATCAGAGCTTTGTCTCTGACAATGGGCAGTGTGATATTTGGGCAAAAGGGTGTGATTGTTTTCCTTGAGTTGTGACGGGTAATATGGCTGCAAGTATTAGATATGAGGATCGGTTGGATGGCATTTCCAACTACTTGCAATGGAAGGTTCATTTGTCAGTCGTTCTCAAGAAGAACAAGATCTAAAGCTATGTCAACTCTGTTGTAGCATATCCTGTTGCTTTGGACTTGCATGAGATCAAGGAAGCCAAAGCTCAGAAGATTATTCTGGATTGGGTGAAGGATCACCTTATACCACACTTGGCTAAGAAAAAGACTGCTAAGGAGATGTGGGATGCACTTAAAAACTTGTTTGAGGCAAAGAATGAGAATCGAAAGATGGCCTTTAGGGATAAGTTGCATGATACCAAGATGGGTAAGGAGGAGAGTGTCTCTTCTTATCTTACCCAGGTGGCTCAAGTTAAAGATGAGTTGGCAGCTGTTGGAGAGGTCATTTCGGATTCTAAGTTAGTGAGGATGGCCTTAAATTGCTTCACCAAAGATTGGGAAGTCTTCGTGAAGTGCGTGGTGGGTCGTGAGCATCTACCAGATTGGAGCAGACTGTGGGATGATTTCACTCAGGAGGAGATCCGAGAAAGATCTCAAAGCAGTGATCAGAAGATAGATAGAGTTGATGAGAATGTTTCTCTTGTGGCAAAGAGAAAGAAGAAAGGAAGTTCCGGAAGGGACTTGAGTAAAGTCAGATGTTATTGTTGTAACCAGTTGGGGCACCTTACCTCTCATTGTCCTGAGAGGAAGAAGAAGAAGAAGGAGTCAGAGGGGCCTGAGACAGCTGCTACAACAACCATAGAGGACTTTGCTTCAAAGTTCGATAGAAAATTTTCTTTGGTTACCCTAGTTTCCAGTGTCGACAGCGGAGGATTCGGAGGTGATGTCAGATGGAGTGTGGATAGCAAAGCCTCTAACCACATGATGGGAATCTGGCGAGTATTCCTAGACTTCATAGAGATTGGTCCTAGCCGACAGGTGGTAAATGAAGGTGGTATGGCGAGAGTTGTACGTGGAGTTGGGAATGTCAGATTCCAACTCGAGTTTGGGGGACTCTTGGAGGTTGATGGAATTCTCTTTGTTCCAGGGTTGAGTGTTAACTTGCTCTCAGTCTTAGCCTTGGAGGATGTAGGATATTGCGTATTTTTCAAGAGGGAACATGTTTTTATCTACAAAGAGGGAGTGGACCCAGTAGAGCTGCAGTTGATCGATAACCGGGTGAATAGGTTGTATATGTTGAGAGGACAGCCTTTGATGTATGATTCAGCATCGGATGAGGAGCGTGAGGAGGCTTCTCAGACTGCGTGGTGCCAAGGTATCAGTCTTTCATTCCAAGAGAAGAGAGCGAGTCTCTTCTGAGCACTGGCAGAAAGCTCAGCCAGGTTGATTGAACCAATTCTCAAGATGAAGTGAGCTCAGGGTTCCGGGAGGTTGCCAAGAGAATTTCTTCTAGTTCGAGTTCTATGCAGGTGTTGTGAATGGCTCCAGGTTCATAGGAAGCTCCTACAGAGCACAGTGTGATGGGACCAGATGATGGAGATGGCAACGAGTACATCCCTCGCTAAGAGGGAGTATTAGTTGTTTAGCTCCGGAGGTACTCCGCATGTTTTGTCTTGTATGCGTATGTTACCTTAATATTTACACTACCAGGAACTTAACTTTGTAATAGTTTTTATAAAGTTGTTTAAGTGGTTCTTTTATTAAAGTGACTTTTTAATAAAGTGTACCTTCTATTTTTAAAGTGACTTTATTTTCATAAAGCACTTATGTAATAAAGTGAAATTCACTTTAATTTTAAACGAGACATTTTCGAAGGGAACAAATCATGACCCTTGATCTTGGAAAAGGCAAGCTCTAATCTTGGCCTTTGGATCTAGGGTTAGGGAAGGTGAAAAGACACTTTTGGGGGGAAAATGTCATTTTCAGATTATAAAAGAATGCATTGGGTAGTGTGCAAGACATGTCGAATGTCGAGAGAGGACATCGGGAGGAGAGTTAGAGAGATTTTCTGAGTATGCTTGAGAGAGGAAAGTGAGCAGCAAAGAGGGCACATTTTTCGAGGAAAGTGGGCACGATTCCCGAGAAAATTTTCTATGAATTTTTGGCCGAAATATTTTTTTGTTGTGGGAGGTCATACTGTACGGATTCGTACGAGTTCGTACATCCATACGGATTTGGCATGAAAATTGAGACGATTTTCATATTTTTGGTGGTTGTTTTTGGGTCATATGGAACAATCCGTACAACAGACTGTGGGCACAAAAAACGAGGTACAGAAGAGGTTGAACAGCGGTACGATTTTGGCACGAAAAATGAGGCAGATTTCTGTGGGACAGATTTGGTGCTATGAGGTATTTTCCTTGACTGGAAATGTTGTTTTACTGTTGATTAGTACTTTCCTAAAGCTGAATAATAGATCTCTCTCTCTCTCACGTTGGGTTTCCCCACATTTGGGTTTTCCCTGGCATTTGCCTAAATTTCTGTGAGTTATGGGTTGTTGTCCACTGTGTATTTCTGCTACATATTTTTCTTAGCAATGTGTATTTCTTCTTATGGAAATTTATGAATGTGGGTTTTATGCATTTCTGAAATTTATGAAGACAGTTATCTCTAGGTTGCTAAGTGTTTGACAGAATATTAGCTCGCTCCAACCAAAAGGAGGCTCCAAACCCCTAATTCTCAGGCTCCAACCTAAAGCAAGATCCAACTCCCTGGTTCTTCGGCTCCAACCAGAAGGTGGCTCCAACCACCTATCCTTGCCCCATCCTGCTGCCCTGAAATATCAGTGCCAAATGTAGACAACTTGTCACTGTCACTGAATCAACCATTGTCACTGTAAACATGTAAAAATATGTACCAAGAAACCTGTACCAAGAACTTGTAGCAATACCTGTACCAACAACCTGTAGCAATAAATGTACCAACAACCTATGCCAATAACCTGTCACAATAATCTCATCAACAAATCATGTACATAAACAACTAGCACAACCTGCACCATCACGAGTGCATCAACAATGCACATCATAACACCTCACAACTATCACCAATACCAAGATATATGTGCCACGTCAACCATAAACCATGTGCCAATATCACTACAAATATGTCCAACAAGATTACCAAGTGCCTCTGATAATGTACGAAGCATGTACAAATCATGTACCAATAACAAGTCAAACAATGCCTCATCAAGATGTACCAACATCACCATACCATAGACCTCATGTATATGCCAACTCATTAACTAAGTGTCTCATCCATGAACTCAACATATACATCAACCATATGCCAAAAAATACATCAATACAACCAATGAGAATCCTCTAGCAATACATCACAAATCCATAAGCCAAATATCATAAACCCTTACATAAAACCATGTGTCAAACCTCATTGTTATGCAGCCTCAAGCATGTACCATGTCATGACCAAATGTAACCATCAAAACATTAATATAAACATACATGTAACTTTGTAACAAACCTGGTGTATGTGATCACAGACCTGCAAACATTCCTTAACTTCAACAACAAGAGACTAGCATTTTCATCAAACTTTACTTTAGTCTCACATGACTAATTTTGGATTAGTCAACAACCCTAACTTGAAACAATCATAACTTTGTACCTGTAATGAATAAAGATCTGAAAATGGTACACAATGTTCTTCAGTTTGTTTTCTACAATTCCTCCAGATTTCACTACTTCGAACCTCCTGAAAAAGGAGTTATAGCAAAAATGGTAGACTTTGCTGAATTTTGGCTTATTCTGTAGAGAGAATTTGTCGAGCATTCCACGCATGGAATATTTGTTGAATGGATATGAAAAAGATAAAAAAAAACAAAAACATACTAAAGATTGTATCCTTTCCAACGCATTTTGTCTCACTAAATTTGGATCTAATATGAATAAGTTATGACGTTTTTACTCGGAACATCAGTTTTAGACTAGTTTTAGGACCATCCACAAACACTATCTTCCACAGAGTGTAACTCCAAAAATACAAAGACCCGTAAGATGAAAAATTTATCACAATTACTTGGATATGTCATCTGAACTTCCTCCATATTTCCCTATTTGAATCATTCTAGAAAAAAAATTATTGGAAAAATGGTGAGATGACCTGTAAATAACATACCTTAGAAAGCAACATCAAAAGACTTTATCCTCCCTTGAATTTTCGGCCTTCTCTACTTCACCTTCCCTCTAAAATTCACCTTATATATCCTTTGGTTATCTTAGTCACTTTTATATATTCAATATTCTCAATAGGTTCTAATGGGAGACTCTATTGCTAAAGCTTAACATGAAGATCCACTTAATACAAATACAACACGCCTTATTTATAGGATTTACAATAGGAAAAAACCTAAAGAAAGGCACCAAAAAATGGTTACAGATCCATGCAGATCATTGGATAAAAATCCCATGAATCTTTGGATTCTATTATAGTAGACTTCTAGTCAAATTACCAATCGACTACTAGTCGACCTTCATTTGGTCTTCAAACGGTTGCCACACGATTTCATCTCAACCTCTTGTCAGGTGACCTCTTCAAATTTTTATAGATCACCTCAACTTCGACTTTGTCCAGTCGATCCACCTCGATCTTTTACTTTTACTGCTAATCGATCCACCTTGATTCGACTTTCACTACAAAGAATATAACAACCCAACATCAATAACCACCATTTACCATACACACAGTTTGAATCCTTTGTGGTTTCACAGTAGCAACTTTCCATCCTTTACTCACATCCATGTCATGTTAGCTTGGACTCAGAGACAACACCCCCTGAATAATGGAGGACAACAACCTTTTCCATGATCAAAATCATGGATTATATTTGCATGTCCATGACACAACACATGTCTTCCTAAGAAGCACACATATCTCTCTTGGAAAATAATCACAAGGTTGATATGACTTGGAATAATATGAGGTAAAGGACATAACTTTAGGGTATTATTATTTGTCTTTGACCCCCTAAGTCTCCAATTCTTTCCTCTCTTGTAGAATCATAGACCCCCATGTAGTTCATCCTTCTTCATCTATAGCATGTGATGTATATTTTTATTATTATTCAAAGTACCTTTACATACTAATATCTTGGCCCTCATGAATTCGTCGTATACACATATATACATTGTTAATGTCGGGATCAAAACTGGGGTGTTACATTCCTCTCCCCCTGGATTTTGCAATGTCCTTTGTGCACATCACCACTATATACAATAATTTTACATCAAAATGTTAAAATCAATGCAAGTATTCATTCCATGTTGTATCCTCCAACTCCCATGTCACTTCTTCCAAGTTATAGTACATCCATTGGACCTTTACTTGTCCTTTGGTTTTGTTCTTGAACATCATGACCTTCTTGTCTAGTATACATATTGGTTGTAATTGGTAGTCTCCTTCATGTTCCACACAATGTGCTCATTCTGTAACACCATGTTTTCCCCAATATGTAAATATATGTCTAAATGTCCCCATGAATCATGGCTAGTATGTTTAATGTATGAACCATAATGAAAAATCAAAATGATAAAATGCATTTTGATGATAATGAAAAAGAAACTATTGATGGGTGGAGCACTTACATAGAAATGATGCCATTAGAGGGAAATTGTGAGGAAATTTCTTTGCCAATTTAATATTCAAGAAAAAACTAGATTGCCCATTTTTCTAGAATTTCAGTTGATGAAGGAAGTTGGTAGTTGAACTACCATCTTTCCACAATTATGAGAAAGAATGGGGGGTTGTACGATAATTTCTTAACCTCGGAAGCATGGGTAGAAAATTACCCATCTGGAGACTTCTGAACTGACCCCATATTTGGGGGAAAATTGACCCACGAAATTAGGGAGGTTAGAGAGTGGTATCAGACTCACGAAATTGGAGGAAGAATGTTCATAAAGAGCCTCTGGTTCATGGCAAATAGGGGGAAGTCAAGTTCTTTGGTTTCTGAGTGAGAAATAACAAGTTAGAATCTCTAAATCAAGTTGATAAATGACGTTGCGAATTTTTTAGGTGTCAGTTGTTCAAGCTAACTGTTTTGACTCCCTGAGTCAAGAGCAAGCCCCCTTGCTTAGTGGAATTAGAGATATAAATTTCTAATTTATGTTGATGAAGGAGAGTAGCCTCCATATGTTTACCTATGTTATTGAGTGAGATTTTTCTTGCATGGCATCATCTTCTTGCTCGGGGGTGGCCAAATGCAAGGATAGATAAAAGATAGTCATGCCTATGGTTGGGTGGAAAGAGGTTCACCCATCAGCAGTGGCCAATTTATCTTAAACTCTTAGATAAGTCTTTCAATGTTTTGTATTGTCATGATAAGTTCCTTGATACTATGGAATTTTTGTTTTGCTTATTTGAATAATTTGATATTATGTTCAAGTAATGAAATCGATGCTCCATGTGCACGGTTGATTATAAAATTTGAATCGAGTCATGGAAAATATATTTTTTTGTTTTCCTTTGACAGTCTCTGGTTTTTTTTTGTAAGTTAGAGATATATATTAAAACCTTCTAGAGTCAAAAAATTACAGTTGTCAGGGTAAACAGTGAGACAGTGGCAGCATCGCCCAGATGGGAAACCAATTCTGCCACATGTCCATACAGTTCACAAATGTCCTAACAGTTCACAATTGCAGTAAGAGGAGAGAAAAATGTCATGTGACAAATTGTTTTGCTAAGTCTAGAAACTAAGGTGCCTCGCAGGGCTAGAACCCAGAGAAATAAACCGTCTAAAGACATCAAAAAACCAAGAAAAATTGTGAATGTCAATTTCAATTGGAGCTTGGGCCTGGCTTTCGTTCCTTCTGAGGATCATTCACAATGTTCATGGTTGGAGTCCCTATGTCTGGAGTGGTGTTCAGGAGAGCACATAAGAGAGTCTCCAAGCACTCCTCGCGGTGCTCCTGACGTTCGTCTATGTTCAGCATCTTTGCCATGTCGCGCTTGACTTCGAAGACTGAGTTCTGGGTGATGTCTAGAGAATTATGCAGATTCATAAACCCGTCGCACCGAGCACAAGAGGGCAGGGGAGGAAGAGGAGGTGAAAGAGGTGACGGAACATCAGAAGAAGAGTGTGGGGAGGTGGAAGAATGGAGAGGGGAGGAGGAAGAAGTGAGGGGGGCGGTCGGTCTAGGGAGAGTGGACGGAGAGAGCAAGCGGCAGGGAGACTGGAGTATGGGTGGAGATTTTGGGCTAAGCTTAGGTGTGAAGCCAAGGGAATTTCCCATGCTATCAAACCACTCCACTATGCATGCCCACAGGGAGGACAGAGGATAGGGATCCAAAGTAGAGGCATGGTATGGATTCTAAGGCAAGTTCTGAGTAGCTTGTCATCCTCGCCCTCGCGAGACTCACTGTCGCGAGTTATACCATGGCGCCACTCACTTAGATTTTCCTCTTTGCCTCGGCATCGGGAAGAAAAATAGGAGAGGAGGGATGGACACGAACCAGATATGGAGAAAACCAGAGTTGAGGTTGTGAGGAGCTAGGGCCGAGGTGTGAGAATGAGCGGAAGAAACCACAGGTGTGAAATAAAACCCATGGAGCTAGAGCTTGCGATGGGACTGGTTGGGAGCCCAACCTATCATGTTAACTTCGTCTTCGTCCTGGAGCACCATCGCCATAACTAGAGTTGTGTGAGGGCGATAATGGGGGTAGTAGCTCTGAGAATTGAATGCATGGTGTTAAATGTTGCCATTGGAGGGCAGGAGTGCGATGTGCGGTGGAAAGACTCTGAGTGGATTGAGGTCACGTGTCCTCCCGCCTGTCGGAGGGTGCGATGTGCTCGGTGACACCCCATCTGGAGGACAGACTTTGTTTTTAATGGTTTTTGTAAGTGATAATTTGTAGCTCTGAGTATGAATAGAGTGTTGGTTGGGAATTTTCATCCCATTTACATGAATAAATATCATGTGTTAGTAGTGAATACCAAGTTGTTAAAGTCTTCACAAAGCATTTGAAGATGAGAATACATAATTTATGTTAAATGAGTGTTGCTTCCTATAATATTGAAGTTGTAGATCAGTTATGGGAGATGACCTATCCATGGTTAATGGTCAAGCCTTAAGACCTTCTTGGAAGGCTTAGTTGATTGCTAAATAATTTGTGAAAACATGGGTAAAATCCCTTAACTTCCACCCAACATGATAATCTTGAGAAGGGGGAGTCTTGGAATGAAAGATGGACCATAATTATGGTCTCATAAGCCTAGGCTATATAGTTGAAAGGATAAAGTATTTAACATGAGGAATGTGTAAAATAAAAATAAATCATGAATTATATGTTTTGTATTTAATTTATGTCTTATTAAGACATGGTAAGAATAGAATTATTACCTATATTTACTCAGTAAAATCATGTCCAAAGGTAAATATATGAAAAGGTGGTTTTTTCCTAAAAAGTAGTAAAGATTTGCATGATTTTGGGTGGGCAGACGGTCATGATAAAGAAGAATTTTTAATGTGGGAAGGTTTGATCCCAAGAGAAAGAAGCTCAAATAAATAAATATATGAGTTTATATATTTTATTAAGATTATTGTGAGCAAAATTTGCATGGAGAAAGGAGGTTGGTAACTCTTGGTAATTACTCAAAATTACCATTTATTTTCTTATTAAGTATGAATATTAAGAGAAGGAAACCTTACATTGTAAACCATATAATTCATTTATGTGCACAAGAAGTGGAGAAGCTCATAATTTCTTCTTTGGGGAAAAATATTGATTTTGTTAAATAGACCAGTCACATGGATTTGGTCTGCACAGAGGCTAATTCTATAACTTTGGAAAAAAAATTATCTGACAACATTTATTTGCTACTATTTCAATGTCTGGGATTATTTTCATTTCTCCCAATGTTTTAATAATATTAACCCCCACTAGGCTATCAAGAAACGAAGGACTGAGATTTGAAGGTGCATCTGATAGTGATATGCCTGGGATCTGATATATTATGATATCATTAAACCCACCAGGCTATCAGGCACCAGAAGATTGAGACTTGAGGTTACGCATGAAGGTGGTGTGCCCAGGGGCCGATATGAGATAATAATATTAAATATCGGTATGCATGTGTAAAGTACCAAATGTAATATAATATGAAGAAACATGAATATTCAATAGATATCAATGGAACAACAAAATACTGAGAAGAGAAATACCATAAATAATACCTTTATTCAAAGAAAGCAATGTTCACTTGCCTCTTCAAGGGAGAAACCTCCAGCAGAGCAGAGCTCTATTACAATAATTCTCAAGACAAGCTTTCTCATGCCTCCTACTCCTATTTATATTAATTCTATCTTCTAAAGAACATTCTAGAGGAACATCTTTCTAGAAGGAGAAGCTTCTATTAGGTCTTCTTACATTGACTTGTTCACAATTACTAAATAGGCCTTACTAACTAATGTCGGCCTTTATTACATGGAAAATATATTTAGGCCTTATTAACTAATGTTGTCCTTTATTACATGAAAAATATATTATTCTATCTATGTGAGGGGTTAGATCCCTAACATTCCCTCCCCCCTTGAAAAAGTGCCTTGTCCTCAAGGCTTAAGATGAGGAAAATGTTGTAAAATGGTAGTTGATTCCCAAGTGGCATCTTTTGGTGGAGTATCCTTCTAGTGAACCAAAACTTTCTTGATGGTGCATTGATGGAGGTGACGCTCTCACTGGTCCAAGACGGCTTGTGGTTGCAACCAAATAGAACCTTCTTCATCCAACTCTAGTATTTTGGTCTAGGTGTGGAATTTGGTGCCAATCACTTTCTTCAGGCATGAGACATGAAAAAAGGATGTATCTTGAAGTGACTAGGTAAATCTAACTGATAGGCCACTGGTCCCACGCATTTGAGAATAGTATAAGGACCATAAAATTTTGGTCCAATTTTATGACATTTTTGGGCTTTGAGTGAAGTCTTCTTTTATGGTTGGAGACGGAGAAACACTTGATCCCCTTCAGCAAATTGACGTTCAAAATGACCTTGATTTTGATGTTGCTTCATGCGGTTTTGATCCATTACCAAATTTTCTTTGAGAGTACGGAGAATGGTCATGCAGACGGTAAGGTTGTGGTAAACCTCCTAAACCTTGGAGACACCTGATATATATGGGAGAACCAATGGTGGCTTATGTCCATATATTTCTTCAAAAGAAGTCATGTGAGTGCCAATATGGTAAGAGGTGTTGTACCACCATTCAGCTAGGGGTAACCATCGAACCCACTGATGTTGTTTGTGAGATGTAAAACACCTCAAATATGTTTCCAAACACTTGTTGACCACTTTCCTTTGGCCATCATTTTGGGGATGATAGGTTGTGTCGAGATGCAATTGAGTTCCCTAGAGCCTAAATAATTCTTTCCAGAAATTGTTGGTAAAAGTGGGATCATAGTTAGAAACAATAGAATGAGGCGTTCCATGGAGTTAGAAGATATTATCCATAAACATTTGAGCCAATGTGGATGATGTGAATGGGTGTTGAAGAGCACATAAATGAGCATATCTGGAAAGATGATCCACTACCACCATGATGACCTACTTATTTCCTGATTTAGGTAAGCCAATAATGAAATCCATAGAAATATCTATCCAAATAGTAGGTGGAATCATAAATGGTTGGAGTATACCAGGAGGTTTTACAGTCTTGTCCTTATTGTGTTGACAAGTATCACATTCAACCATAAACGTGTCGATGTCTTGTCTCATACCATCCCAAAAGAAATATCGTTTGACTAGTTCATAAGTATTGGTAAAACTTGAATGATTTTCTATAGGTGAAGCATGAAACTCGAAGAGAACCTTGTATTTAAGTGTTGTTTTCTTAAATAAAAGCGACCTTTATAGCGAAACTTGTCATTGTGCCAAGAGTACCATGGAACAGCTTGGGGATCATGTTGAAGTTTTTTTAATATGCTAGAAATTTTGGGGTCTTGCAACCATTCATGTCAAACAGTATAAAGTCGATCGATGACAATGAATGAGAGGGAAAAGAGGGGCCCTTCATCTTCATATTTTCTGGAAAGAGAATCATCCACCACATTTTCTTTACCCTTCTTATAAACAATCTCATAATCATATCCAAACATCCTGGTCACCCATTTTTGTTGCTCCTAGGATGAAATTCATTGTTCCGGGAAGTACTTGAGGCTTTAATGATCCATATTAATTTGGAAGCATTGTCCCAATAGATAAGGGCATCAGAGATCCACTGCATGAAAAATAGCCAACATTTCCTTTTCATAAATTGATTGGCCCAAATTTCAGTCTGGCAATTGTTTGTTGGTGAAAGCCAAAGGTCATCCAACTTGCATGAGGAGTGGCTCAATTCCTCTCCCTGATGCATCACAATATAGAACAAAGCTCTTGGTGAAGTCAAGTAGGGACACTATAGGAGTAGTGCACATACCTAATTTCAAGGCTTGGAAGGATTGGTCAACTAATAGAGTTCAACTGAAATCATTTTTTTCAAGGAGATTTGTGAGAGGAGCCGCACTTTTTCTATAATTCTGAACAAACTTGCGATAATAGCCCGTTAAACCCAGGAAACCACACAGACTTTTAAGAGTTTTAAGGTGAGACCAATTTTGTATAGCTTCAATTTTATTGGGATCCGCCCTTGCACCATTCTTTCCAACAATATGACCCAGGTACTAAACTTCAAAGGTGCCAAAAGCACATTTAGATTCTTTGAGGAAAATTCGGTGCTTGGAGAGGATGTGGAGAACTTGATCTACATAGGCGAGATGGGTTGGGCACATTTTACTATAGATGAGAATATCATCAAAGAAAACTAACACTAAGTAAGAGAGGAAAGGACGAAATACATGATTCATGAGACTTTGAAAAGTGGAGGGGGCATGATAGAGACCAAGGGCATAACCAAGAACTCATAGTGGCCCTCATGAGTGAGAAATGCAGTCTTAGGGATGTCTTCCTCTTTCATGCGTATATGGTGGTAGCCCAAATGGAGGTCAAGTTTGGTTAAGTATGGAGCCCCACTGATTCCATCCAGAAGGTCACCTGTGACAGGAATGGGAAATTTTTCCTTGATGGTAAGTTTGTTAAGGGCACAAAAATCAAGACACATGCATCAAGTGCCTTCCTTCTTGAGGACCATGACAACAGTACTGGGATGGATAACACCTGCTTCTAACAATTCTTGCACAGTTTTCTCAATTTCATTTTTTTTAGCAAATGGATGACAATAAAGGTGAACATTGGGAGCAAGATTGCTCGGGATTAAAGGAACGGAATGGTCATGGTCTCCGTGGGAAGGGGGAAGGCCCTGGGGAGTTTGGAAAACAATGGGATGGCGAGAAAGGATAGCTTGAAGTTTGGGGTGTATCGGGGGTGTCTCAACCGCTTGAATAGAATGGAGTTGGGTAATGATGCCAGAATGACCTTTTTTTAGTAACTTTTCCATGCAGTGGGAACTAATGATCTCCAGGTACCCTGATTTAATGTCTTGGAATTTATATTGTTATCCTTCCTATTAGAATTACATGGTTAAATCCTTAAAATCCATGGTTATGGGGCCAAGAGTGTGTAACCATTCATTACCAAACACAATGTCACAACCACCCATGTCAATAGAAAACATGTGAGATTTCAGGTTATACTGACCAATTTGTAGGCACACATTTGCACAAGGCCCCCCACGTTTCATGGAACCACCATTGGTAATCATGATTTGATAATTGTTGACATCACGAATACAGAAATTGACCTCTTGAGCAATGTGGTGATGAAATAAATTATGAGTGTTGCCACCGTCAACTAGGATGATAACTTTTCAGTGCTTATTGTAACCAATCAATTTGAGGGTTTGGGGAGGAGAAAAACAAACGAGAACATTCAGCGAAATCAATGGTTCAACTTTGTGAGTATCAGCGGGCAGTGAAATATTATCTATTTGGGGTGGCGCAGCTTCAGGAGATACCTCAACATCTTCATCAAAAACATCCTCTGAAATGGCCATAAAGAGTTTATGTTCTTTACACTTGTGCCCTGGAAAGTATTTGTCATCACAATTATAGCAAAGACCCTTGAGTTGGCATTCATCCATTTCTGCCTGTGTTAATTTTTGTACCTTGAGAGGAGTGGCCTAAGAGGCAGGGGTGGTGGTTTTAGGGCGAGGAACAAAAGTGGGTTTTTTTCTCTGGGCCAATATGACTTGTTGTACCTCCTTGGCATGTTTAGTTGCTTCCAACCAAGTCTGGGGGTGAGTCATTATGCCCTAAGCTAGAATTCCATCCTTGAGGCCACTGATAAAACATTCCCTAAAAAAATAATATTCCATGCCCTCCATGTGGAAAGCCAAGTACTCAAAGGCAACAATAAAATCTTCCATTGTTCCAAACTATTTCAACTTGGTCATGCATCCTAAATTGTGGGTGGGTGTGTCGAAGCGCTCATACAGCTCAGCAACAAATTGTGACCAAGCAAGATATCCTTGACGTGAATTTCTACACCATTACCACCATTTCCATCGTTCCATATCCAAATAGAGAATTTCGTAATGAAGCTTGGTAAGCTCATCAGTAATGCCATGTAGGGAGAAATCGTGTTCCAATTGTGTAACCCAGGATGTTGGATCTGAGCCATCAAATTTGTTCACCTCAACTCTAGGAAGATGAGGGTCACGAGGTAGGTAATTGGAATGAGAGTGTAGAGGCTAGTTGCAGACAACATCTTCAGGATAGAGAAGTGGGTAAGAGGAGAAAGGACCCTAGAATTTGTTCAAGAATTGTTGGAGAGAAGAATTGACTTCAGCAATTTGGCTACCTAGTTATTCCTATATGTAGTCCATTTTGGCATGAATGGTAGGAATGTCCTTATTCACTTGGGCCTGAAGGGCAGTAAGTTAAGTATTTAATTTATGATTGGTTTCTTCTTGGTGGGTGGGATCCATGAGGGAAAGAGGGGTGGGTCCATGCACCAAAAAGAATATAAGTGGT
>ML820104.1:0-16393 GCA_009831015.1 Picea engelmannii | reverse complement strand
ATAAATAATTAAAAAAGAATTTTTTAACAACCTAGCCGACACTTTGTTTTTCACGCCAATTCCATTATTTAAAGACAAATCTTCTCTTTATCTAAACCCAGGCTCATTGTCCTGAAGATGGATCCTGTTTTGGATCCGAAACGTCGACACTCTATTGACTATAATATTATTATTATTATTCCCACCGGAATATCGGAGCTTGGGACATGGTAAAAAGGGCATGTTTGGTAAGTAATATACCCGGGGTCTGATTGAATAGAATTATAAATATTAAGCCTGTTAGGAAGATTGGACTCCGGGAGAAAACGGGAAAGCAAACTCTCGGTATTTACCGAAACAGTAAAATGGATTAAGACAAAACGTTAATAAATGGGGTATTAAAATTAATGAGGATTAATCATTAATAATATGGATTAAATAACTAAAATCCTAAGGCATGGAGAGTGTCAATCTGCATGTGCCACGTGTCAAGTCAGGGGGTGGGTCCAGATTGAGCCATGTGTCCAGGGAGCCAACTAGACTATTAGCATATTGCCTATCGGGAATTTCGTGATATGTTTGTGTCAGATTAGGCCGATATCGACATGTCGAGCATCGACAGTATGTAAGGCAGGTGGTGTTGAGTGCGGAGTAGTTGAGGGTCGATAGGCCGAAGGCCTTGATGGGTAAATTACCATGTGGGTGTCATGTCATTAGCCACATCAACAACCATGTATGCGCCAGATGGACCACATGGATGCCACATGGACATGGGAGGGTTTTGGCAATAAGGCCTAAAACTTTAGGAGGCCATATCTTTTGATCCGAAGCTCGGATTTGAGCATGGTTACAGTCATTGGAAATCTCTTGACAAGTAGAAGACATTGGTACACTCAAAAAGAGGCTTCAAAACACATAAGGAAAATCAAAATTTTGATACCCCAACCCTTTAAGAGAACCTAAGGAGCGAGTAGGTTACATAGTGGTACAAAGCATAGCTTAAAACTATAGGCCTGGATGAGCTAGAGAATGGTCACAAGGTTGGTATATCAAGGCTAAGATGAGCCTATTGAAAATTGTTTTCTTCCTTAAAAGTTTATTTGTTATCTTCACTAGCTCCTTAAGAAGAAGGACTGCAGATTGAAATTTTGTTTTAAAATTCCTTACAACATTAAATTTTATCATGTTGATTGCAGCAGAAGGATTATATTGTCGCTTTATTGGATTGATGGCTATCCCTATAGGAATGGGAATATGCTCATAGGAATTAATGGTAAGATCTGAATGTGAATGGTAGAAGTGGCAGAATTTTGTTATAAGACTACATGAGTCCAGAGAATGGATGAGTTGAGTTGTTTCATTTAATTGTAATGTTGTTTATCCGCCTTGATAGAAAGAGCCTCTTGCATTTATGATGATTGTTTGTACAAGGATAAGACCCTTATGGAAAACTCCTTGTTGTTAAAGGAAATGAGTATGGATTGATAGAATCCTTGGCAATAATAATTGTTGCTTAAATAAAAGATTAAACCCTGTATGTATAATTCCTCATGATTAGAGGACTGAGGGAAAATTGTAAGGTCAGTTTACTTGACCTATAATGAATGAAACATGTTGTTGGGATATCCATCTAAGCAAAAGTAAAAAGGAGTCCTTTGGATTGTTGCTAATTCTCATAAAGAGGTAAAGTAAAGTGGGCATATGATTAAGTTTATGAGCTCATGGTTGTAGTAAGGAAAATGTATATGCTTATTAACCTAAGGGCATGTCTATGCATGTGAATGCAAAAGGCAGACAACTGGAATACATATGCATTGTAAGCATGGGTAAAATGCTTGGTACACAAGATATGATGTAATGCATATGGCAATGATTAAGCATGTGTATAACATGTATAAAGAATTATTATAACATGTGATTGGTTATAAATTAAGGTGTGTTGATGGTCATTTTGGACAATGATGACCCGATATCAACATGGGAGTTAACAACATGAATAAAAATGTTAATATTGATATTGCATATAACCTTACGAGGATGACGTGGAATGATTAATGAAATGTTGATCTAAAGCCTGGTAAAGGAATTGCTCGAGCATTTCCAGAAGACCAATGTATTAGATTGACATCCAGATGTAGATGATAGCCACATGGGTATGGCTTAGTATGCTCAGGTAGAAGTAAGAGGGAATCTAGGAAAGGATTCCCTTGACAAAGGTCTGTTGACCAAAAGTGAATTGAGGCATGGAAAGAAGTTGGAATTATTATCTTGCTACCTTGGGTAATGTTGTAATTACCTAGTTTGTATTTCCTTAATTGTGGAATGCTTTTGTAGTAGAAGGGCTAGAGTGGTTTCTTGCTAGTTGTTGCTATGTAGAGAGAGCAGCATGATTATGAATATGCATGTGATACTTTTCATGTGATTGATTGTAAGCTCTCATCAGAGAAGGCTAATATTAAGATCACATAAATGTGAATGAATGGTATAAAAATGTGCAAGTGATGCACATACATAACATACATATATGCTTAAACGCATGGTATGACTACATGGATAAGTGAGCTATGACGCAATATTTGTGCTTTTTCGGTTGGATAATGTTATGGATACATAGTTGACTCTATTTTAAGAAGTTTGTTTTTTTTGTTTGAATAATAGATTGGGAGGGTTTGCTCCATCCCTCAGAAAGAGCTAATATAACATGTTGAAAGAGCAATGAGCAAGAAGTGTTATGTTGGTATTATAGAAGCAAAATTGAATATGCCTCTGAAAAATGCATGTAAATGATTGTGAACAATCATCGATAAAATGATTTTTAAATAAATATGCATATGAAACTATAAAGTGTACATATGGTAGACACACAGTATATTGATGCATGTGGTTAAGTGCATGAAAGCACAATTTAAATACAAACTCATAGAATAATGTGCATGTGTGAATGTGCAAATTGGGATGCATAATAAGGATGCATGCTTATATCCCTTATGGTATTTTGGGTAAACCTCTAAAATGATGAAGTTGAGGCTGACTCGAGGTTGAGGTTATCTCTGATAATGAGTAATATGCAACAAGGAAAGTTGTATGTTGAAGAAGTTCCATGTGGAGGAACTATGTAAAGAGCATTGTCAGAAGAACAGAGCCACATAATTAATTGGTTGTTGGAAGAACTAGACAGTGGGTTGCAAAGACTATTTATAAAAGAATCATGGATTACATTTTAAAATAAAATGCATGAGTGGAAGACTTGCATGTGACAGGACCTTGACAATCCTGACTTTGTTTGGTGAATGTGTAGAATGCACTGACTCATAATTGAATTGTGAGCTATTTTTGGTGTTGTGATATGTTGTTACATCCAGGAAAGGTCAAGATGAAATTGACTAAGAGTGCTCAAGGAATAGAGAATGAAAATCCCAAAGGGGATAGGTTGTAAAAGCCAATAAGGAGAAAAGGAGGAACACTTTTCTCACTTTGAACTCTGATTTGTTTAACAGAGTTGTGTGCTTTAAAAGAACAGTTGTGAAATCCAAGGAAAAAAAATTAATAAATATGTTTAAATGAATGATCTTGGTTAAGCCATGTTATGCAAAGGCAGTGAGGCCTTGGAAATAACTTAGTTGAGCTGAAGGTTCCAGATTGTGCAAAGGAGTTGGAAAAGGGGAGAATCCCTTGTCTCATTTCTTGTTGTTTATTGTGTTTCTCTAGGATGAGAAAACTAAGATGTTAGTCATGTGTGGATGATTCCAACATGAGAATATTGATGGCTTTAGGATACAAATACAATTGAAATACTTTATGATTGCACTAGTGAGCACATTGAAGATAATGTGGTAGAGTGCATATAGATATGTTGGGACATATCCAGAAATGTTTTTGCTGAATTAAATGCTATGATACAAGTATTTTGATGACAATTGATATAACTTTAAATGTGATAATGCCTATCATGTGTAGGAAAAGATTGAAGTTGTTGGGGAAGACAACTACCAATAATGGGCAACCTGGGCAAAGGAAAAATACAAAAAGGCTGCTAATAGAAAGGATTGATGAAGGGGCCTTCTGAGTCCCCAAGAAGCACCATTGTATAAGGTAATATAAAAAAAGGTGTTGGCAACCAGGATATGTATAAATATTTCATACCCATGTGACATGAGAATTGAAAAGGGATTGGGTAAGAATTCCTTCTGAAATGTTTTATATCTTGATGGTATGCATGTGATTTTAATTAACTGTTGTGTTTCACTGATACCCAAGCAGGGTGAGATTCAGGAAAGAACCTGAGTGACAGAGGGAGGAACCTATGGAAGTCAAGGATAATTGAAGTCCTTGCAAGAAATTCATGAAAAAATGCATCATCAATGCATAGAACAATCATGAATGATTGAGAACAAAAGACTTCATAAGCAACACATTGGTTAAATGCATTGAAGAGATGTATGTTGTATGAAAGAGAGCATGTATTGGATTGCCCATTATTGAAGGAGAACCTTCCAATATTCCAACCAAATTGTAAGAATGGTAAAGAAAGGAATTGGGTGGCCAGGAATATTGATACCCTCATTTCCAACAAAGAAATAATGTTGAAATGCATTCATATGAAATATTAATTTCATATAATGTACGTTGATTTGAGGTCATGATCAGCTCAATGCAGGAAACACAATCCTAGTGTAATAATGAATGTGAATAAATAATCCATGAGGTGAAAGGTTGGTTGAGTTCCAACACACCATGGAAGAGTGCCTAACCTAGAATATGGTAAACTAAAATCAATGCAAGGGTAAATTGTGTGTAAATGTGTTAATGGACATTGACACATTGGTTTAGTGGTATATGATGATTGATTGCATTCAAAAAATCTTGATATGTTGAAATAATGCATGTGTAAGGAATGACAATTCCTTTTACTATAACATACCCAACCACCAACAGGTTGGCCATGCTACATCAAATCGCACTTCTTGAACCAATATCGAATTATGATAATAATTATTTAATGAAGAAGCATGAAAGACTCACATGCAATAATCAAGATTCATGTTACAACACAAAATAAATGAACAATATTCCATGCACAAAAATAACTAGCAAGCATGCATATTATACAAACGAATATCAGAGATAATAATTAATACACATCGAAAATAAATATACAAACATAAGAACACAGGGAGCACTTATCTTTTCAATTAAATAGTCACCAAATGGATGCAGACCAAGGATGTGCCTCCCAACCATATACATTGTTGTTCATTCACTCTCAACATCAGTGTCACCCCTGAGCCAGGGCTATGAATCCACAAGGATGAGTCCTAGGACAAATCTAAAAATACACCAGTTAGCTAACAAGCTCTCATGTTTTCCCAACCACACAACAATCTTAATTTCCAACTCTCTTTCCCTCCATCCTACACAACCCAAAGAAATGAACCCTTTTATCTACCAAGAAGACCCTCATGTTGTTCCATTTCTCTTCAGGGCTCCAGTACTACTGGTTAGAAAATATCCATGCTAGAAACTCCAAGGATTCTCAGTTATGGACAGTTCTTTCAGAACCACCATCAATCTCATGCACACAAGCATCCATTCCCTTCTGGAATGATCAATAATTCCTCACATCCATCTAGCAATGAATCTCTACCTCCAACCATTTTTTTCCATGCCCAGAACAAGAACACACGAATGAGAAAGAGTGAATGCATGATGAAACCCCCATGAAAGACTATAAGAGTGAACCCCCAAACAAACCAAAGAGAAGTTTATATATTTACTTGGAAATCATAAACCACATGGACTTTCCCCAAGAAGCTCATGTAACCACTTTTCTCAATTAAAACCAATATGGGTAAATAAAATATAATAATAAGGCTTAGCCCCTTGATCCAAAAAGGATCGAGAGAAGGCGAAGAATAACTCAGAACTCACAGAGGCAACTTAGAACACTCAGAATGGCTCCAGCAAATAGAGAAAGGGAAAAGATTAAAAGTTCCCAAAACTTAGTGAAAATGGCATGATCATGAAGAGCGCATTGCAATATTTCTAACGGCGCAAACGACTCGTCAAACGGAGTTACGGTTTGAAAGATATTCGTGGTCAAAGTTGCGGTCAAACAGGACAAGTCAACATGGACCACATCATCATCCGTATTGTTGATGTCAGCAATTGACATGGAAGGATGACGTCAACATGGCAGATGTTGAAGTCAGCATGCCATGTGGCATCACCCGAGGCTGCCACGTGTCACCCACTAATGGGATTTTCAGGGGTCCATGTGGACCATTAGGAAAATGTCACATGGCACCCCCAGGCGACGCCACATGGCACCACCCAGGAAGCGCCACATTTCATGTACGGATTGACGGGGATTGACGTCAGTGAATAGGTGGACTAATCAGCGGGTGAGATGTGGCCTAATCAGCGGGTGACACGTGGCACCCCCGAAATTCCCTATAACAACCCATCAACGAATTTTGAAAATAAAAAATTGGCGGGTCCATTAAATCTGGCAGACCACGCCAACTTTAGAAGCAATTTGGAAGGACTTATAGTGACTCCGCTAAATTTAGCGGGGTTCAAATATATTTCAAATATATATATACAGCCAACATACCAAAAATAGAGTCTGTGGGATTCGACCCCGGAACCTCCATTGATGCCCAAGCCTTAACAAATCTACCCATAACCACTACGTCGTGGGTACTGCTTGGTACATCCGCCCACAATTAAATTTAAAAGGTGCAATCCACTCAGCTAGAGGGAGAAGTGCAGACCATATGACCTGCGGGCACGAATTTCGACGTCGTACAGTCATCATTGCAGGTTGTAGGGGGCACAAAAATCGAGATGAAATTCTTCTTGGGCTTGGGAGTCCCAGAGTCGGATCGGAGCGTGGAGATAGTCATTTTTCAGTAATTCAATGCCACAAACTCAGTGGTGCTGTATATTTTATGATTTGAGCATTATTTCTGTAGCTTGATTTCAGAATGAGGTATATTTATGTCTTTTCCAAATTCTTTTGTTGAGTTGATGAAAGAGCCTACCCATTTCAGAGCAGGAACCAGAGATGTAGTCCACCAAGGACGAACTCCATTATCATTTTTTTGTGTTCAGATCTAATGCTTATGTCTCTTCATTTTGAGTTTTCCCTTCTTTAATGGTGCACTTTAATTTATGCTCATTTAATGTAATTCTTTATAAGTCATGATGAAAAGATCCTGGATCATGTTGGTATCAAAGCAGTCATCTTTGACTTGAATTGTTGAGTGTGAATGCTTACTAGGGCCAAGCATAAGCAGGGTGAAGGAACTCTTAATACTTTCAATCCCGAAGTTGGTCGTGTATCCATAAGGAAGAAAATGGCAGAAGAGGACAAGCGTGATGAACAAGAGAAAAAATTTCACATGGTCTTTTATCGCATGTCAGAAATGGTCAAGTGAATGTATGGAGATTACAAGAAGAGGATGAAGAAGAAAGGGAAGAAAAAGGAAGCACATGCAAATGATGATGCTTCGGTAAACCAAGGGGTTCGAGGAGATCCTCTCGAGCCTCTATCTTCACCTTCAAGTTCTACTTCTTCTTCCTCTTAGCATTCTCATCATTCTCATCATTCTCATCATTCTAGACATAAAGCCTCTTTTAAGAAACCATTATTGAAGCTTGATGTAAAATTTTCTTTACCTATGTTTAATCGATATGTTAATCCTTAAAAGCTAGATAATTGGATCCGATAGGTTGAAGTGTATTTTTCGTGTCCAACATATTGATGAAGAGGGAGTTAAAGTGCAACTGGCTTCTCTTCGGTTGGAAGGCACTGCTCTCGTATGGTGGGAGAGCAAGCTTCAGGACATAAATAAGTGTGGTAAGCTTCTTTCCTCATGGTTAGAATTTAAATCAGTGATAAGGAAGCAATTTTTTCCATTAGGGTATTTACATAAAGCAATGATGGAATGACAAATTTTAAGGAAAAGTAAAGGGCAAACTGTACAAAGTTTCACAGAAGAATTTAGCAAGAAAGCTCTTGCATTGAACATTCCTTTAGATTCTTATGAGACTTTAATGAAGTATATTGGCTCACTTCACAGTTATATTTGACATGCTTTGCTCTTGTTTAACCCCACTAGTCTTGACGAAGTTTGTGTGCAATACACTCACCTTGAAAACAGGGGGAAACATGTTCAAGAAGATCCCACAAAGAAACCTTCCAATTTCCCACAAAAGACTTTTCGGAATTTTAAAAGGAAGGACAAGAAGACCACTACAGTGACGAGAGAAGGAGGAAAACCATCTTGCACTCATTCCAAGAAGAGCGGTCACAATGAAGAACAATGTTGAAAACTGCATCTAGAAAATAAACCGAAACGGTTCAGTGGAAAGGGGAAGACGAAGATCGTTGCTACAATGCAACAAGATCTTTGTTATGATTTAGGAAATGAAGGAAAGATCACAGCGGTTGGAGTACAAGGAAAAGATTCTCTTCATGCTAGTTGTAGTTCCAATGATGAAGCTCATGTTGATGAACGAAAGAGGAATGAGTTATTTCATATAAGAGTTTTATGTAAACATACTATGATAGATACATTATTTGATCTGGGTTCCCAAGTAAACTTAATATCTGAAGCACTTGTCAAAAAGATGGGTCTTGAAACGAAACCACATCTGAAGCGTTATCCTCTTGGTTGGGTATGTGATAAAGAAAAACTTAATGTCACTAAACAATGTAGGATCAGATTTGCTATTGCTTCAAAATTGATTGATGAAGTGGATTTGGATGTTGTACCACTTGATATATGTGGCATAGTGTTGGGAAGTCCTTATCTTTATGATAGAAAAGCAGTCTTCTTTCATCATGAGAAAAAATATCGCCTTACTAAAGGGGGAGTGGAATATATTGTTAGGGCTCACAGCATGAGGGTAAATACAACACTTGTTAGTGCAGGTCAAATGAAAAGACTCATAAACACTAATAAGAGATATGTACTCATGGTCGTCAGAGAGAAAGATGTCGGGACATCTGACGCTTTCCAAGGGTGTGATCCATCTCATAAAAAGGAATTAATTGATATTGTCTCTAAGTATGATGATATTTTTCAGGAACCATATGGACTACCTCCTAAGAGGGAAATCCAACATGAGATACATCTTCAGCAGGATTCTCCTCTTCCTAATGTGGGCATGTACAAGATGTCAGTTGTGGAGATGACAGACATCAAGAAGCAGGTATAGGGCTTATTGGATCAAGGGGTCATCTAGACCAGTTCATCTCCTTGTGGTTCTCTGATCATGATGGTGCCAAAGAAAGATGGCACATGGCGAATGTGTGTCAATTATCAGGCCTTAAATAAAATCACAGTGAAAAATCGATACCATCTTCCTCGCATAGACGATTTACTGGATCAATTGAAGAATGTTGTATATTTCACTAAGTTGGATTTGTGTAGTGGATATCATCAAATCAGAGTCATGGAACATGATGCATGGAAAATTGCCTTTAAAACCAAACATGGATTGTTTGAGTGGTTAGTTATGTCGTTTAGGCTTTGTAATGCTCCGACAACTTTCATGCGTGTGATGAATGATGTATTTAGGCTTTTCCTAGATGACTGTGTGATTGTATATTTAGACGATGTTCTTGTTTTTAGCGGGACTTGGGATGAGCATGTGAGACATGTAAAGCAAGTATTGGATACTTTGCAAAGGGAAAAGTTGTATGTAAAATTGTCTAAATGTGAATTTGGCAAGACAACACTTGTGTACTTAGGTCATATTGTAGGAGGAGGACAATTGAAAATTGACCCTTCCAAAATTGATGTAATTGTAAATTGGCCTGAGCCAAAAAGTGTAACCAAAGTTCGAAGCTTCTTAGGTGCAGTCCAGTATTGGAGGAGATTCATTCCCAACTTCTCCTTTATAGCAGCTCCTTTGCGTGCCTTAACCAGTGTGAAGAACACTTTTTAGTGGAAAGAAAAGCAAGAAAAATCTTTCGACACTTGGAAGGGGAAGATCGGTACCGCACCAGTATTAGCATTGTTGAATCTTCAACAACCTTTTGAGATCGAGACAGATGCCAGCGGATACGCCATGGGTGTAGTATTGATGCAATATCGTAAGCCTATATGTTACCACTTTGAAACTTTTAACCAAGTTGTTGTTAATTATCCTACATATGATAACGAGTTGTATGCATTAGACCAAAGCGTAAAGAAATGGAAGCAGTACTTGTTAGGGAAGGAAACAATCATACATACAAATCACCAACCCTTATAGTATCTTCAAGCACTGACCAAATTGCAACAACCCCGACACTACAGGTGGATGGGTTTTCTACAACAATTTCACTTGGTAATCAAGTACAAAAAGGGTACAAGTAACAAGGTAGTTGATATGCTTTCTAGACCTCATATTGTTGCTTCTATTGTTTTGAAGAATGCTTCTTTATCTCATGATATATATGTAGAACAATATGCCATTGATTAATATTTTAAAGAAGTATATGCGAAGCTAACCCTTGGTGCACAGGTAGAGAACTATTGTCTGTAGGGAAAGTTACTCTACCATATTGGAAAGATATGTATTCCTACAAGTGAACGAGTCCATGTAATATGAGAAGCTCATACTTCTCTTGTGTCTAGGCATTTTGGGGTAGGAAAAATTATGGCTCATTTGCAGAGGTTTTGTTACTGGCCTCAAATGAAAGCAATTGTAACTAAATATGTAAAGTGGTGTGTGATGTGTTCTACTTGTAAGCCCACTAATAGAAAACTCGGGCTATACTCACCACTTCATGTTCCATCCCATCCATGGGAAAGTGTATACATGGATTTTGTAGGGAGCTTACTAATGACCAAAGGGGGTCATGATTATTTTTATGTGGTAGTGGATAGGTTCAACAAGATGTGTATCTTGATGCCTTGTAAAAAGTAGATCATTGTTGAGCAGACTACTAATCTCTTCTTTCAGCATCTTTGGGTTCACTTTGGGTTACCCACATCCATCGTCTCGAATCCAGATACTCGATTCCTTGGGGACTTTTGGACTAGCTTGTGGAGAATGATGGACACCAAATTGAAGAGAAGCACTGCTTTCCATCCACAGACCGATGGACAGACAGAGGTGGTAAACCGAACAATGGTACTTTTGCTTCGACGTTACTGCAACAAGTGTCCCAAGTTATGGGATGAACAGATACCCTATGTACAGCATGCGTACAACCAAGCTTTACATTCATCCACTCAGAGTTCACCTTTTGAGACATGTTTGGGGTACCTACCAAAGGTTCCTTTGGACTTGATGTACGGGAGAGATGCAGATGTGAATAAAGAACAAACAAAGGAAAGAGCCCGCAAGTTCATCTAGAGGATCCAGCAGATACACCAGGCAATCAGGGAAGAGTTGGAGAAAATTCAAGCACGGTATAAAGCTAGGCATGACAAGCACAGGGTTGATCATCAGTTTCAAGTTGGAGACTGGGTATGGCTTCACTTCAGAAAGGAGATAATGAAGGGTGAAGGTAAGAAAATCAAGCCCATTTGTTATGGACCCTTCACTATATTGGATAAAAGTGGTACCAATGCTTTTCATCTAGATCTTCCACCTTATATGCATATTTACTTAGTTGTGAACGTTGAGAACTTGAAACTTTTTTAGCCTCCCATGATCATGGATCAAGATGAGAAAGTTTCAATACCTTTAGTTGATGAGTTTGCACATGAGTACTTGGATGAGCTACAGGAAGATATCATCCTGGACAGGAGGACAAGGACTTCACACAGGGGTGATGTTGATTATCTTCAAGTAGGCTTAAAAGGCACACATCCAAGCAAGGCAAAGTGGATCGAGAAGGACAAAGTGAGGGGACTCTTCCCTCACTTACCAATTGATTAATGAAAGATTTTGGTGGTCCAAAAAAGCTCTCAGTGGGAAGGCGTGATCCAAAATGGATCCAAAGAAGGCTAAGAATAACTCAAAACTCACAGAGGCAACTCAGAACGCTCAGAATGGCTCCAATAGAGAGAGAAAGGGAAAAAAATTCAAAGTTCTCAAAACTCAATGAAAACAGCATGATCCTGAAGAGCGTATCACAAGCTTTCTAACGACGCAAATGGCTCGTCAAACGAAGTTACGTTTTGAAAGATATCTACGGTCAAAGTTGCGGTCAAATAGGGCAAGTCAACAGGGGGCCACATCATAATCCGTGTTGTTGACGTCAGCAACTGACATGGCAGGATGACGTCAGCATGATGCATGTTGACGTCAACATGCCTTATCGCAGCACTAGAGGCTGCCACATGTCACCCGACAATGGACTTTTCAGGGGTCCATGTGGACCATTAGAAAAATGCCACGTGGCACCCCTAGGCAATGTCGCATGGCACCACCCAGGAAGCACCGCGTGTCATGTACAGATTGACAGGGATTGACGTCAACGAACAGGTGTACTAACTAGCGGGCGCCATGTGGCCTAATCAGCGGGCAACATGTGTCACCCCTGAAACATTCAATAACAACTCGTGAACGAATTTCGAAAATAAAAAATTGGTGGGTCCGTCAAATCTAGCGGACCACGCCAACTTTAGCAGCAAGTTGGAAGGACTTATATCGACTTCACTAAAGTTAGTGGGGGTCAAATATATTTAAAATATATATATACAACCAACATACCAAGAACGGAGTCTGTGGGATTCGACCCCGGAACCTCCGTTGATGCCCAAGCCTTAACAAATCTGCCCAAAACCACTACGTCGCGTGTATCGCTTGGTACATCTGCCCACAACCACTACGTAGCGGGTACCACTTGGTACATCCGCCCACAATTAAATTTAAAAATGTGCAATCCACCCAGCTAGAGGAAGAGGTGTGGACCGTACAACCAGTGGGCATGAATTTCTAGGTGGTACAGTCATCATTGCAAGTTGCAGAGGGCACAGAAACCGAGACAAAATTCTTCTTGGGCTTGGGAGTGCTAGAGTCATATCGAAGCTTGGAGACATTCATTTTTGGGTAATTCGACGCCATGAACTCGGTGGTGTTGTTTGTTTTCTTATTTGAGCATTATTTCTATAGCTTGATTTCAGAATGAGGTATATTTATGTATTTGCCAAATTCTTTTATTAAGTTAATAAAAGAGCCTACCCATTTGAGAGCAAGACTCGAAGACGTAGTCCACCAGGGATGAACTCCGTTATCAAGTTTTTGTGTTCAGATCTGATGCTTATGTCTCTTCATTTTGAGTTTTCCCTTCTTTAATGGTGCACTTTAATTTATGCGCATTTAATGTAATTCTTTATAAGTCACGATGAAAAGATCTTGGATCACCCCTTTAGCCCACTCTCTCGTGGAATCATATCCCCCTATCTATTGTCCTTGTCTGTCTTGTATCCCCCTCCCCTTATTCTTGACACTTTCCTTAGTGTACAACATCATATTGAAGTTATTAAAATTACAAATGTAGGCTCTCCAACCTTTACTCTGCACAGGCAGTCCAACCAATGCTTATATACATAACCACTCCAACCTAAAAATAAAACATGCATACATAGGAACTCCAACCCAAAACATGCACAAATATTTTGCAATTTACATTTCTGGCAATAGTTCAAACCAGCAAGCTCCCATTCCTTGTCAGTCTGCACAACCCAAGGAAGTGCACCTCCTTCTCTTCTCTGCAGTCCTTCAGGTTGTACCATTTCTCTTCAGGATTTTGGTGCACTCGACTCCAATAACTCCAGTTGCAACAAACTGTATATTGGACTTTCTTCTTTCCATTCTCTTGTCATTGAGCTCGATTTCTTTCTAGCACTCTTTTTCCTGAGCTTCCAACTTCGATAGTCAACAACTCATTTGTATTACACACATACAATCATCATGAGATATCATCATAACAAATTTCAATCATAAGTGTCAAAATATTTTACACAAGAAAACATAATTTCCAAGCATGGGTTTCTTGCCCATAATTCGTTTGGCTCTTGCAGCAACATGCATCTGTATTTATTATAGCTCACAACAATGCCATACCCAAGGCAATTCTTCCTGCAATTTTCTCAGCCTTCACTCAACCAAACAAACTATTAGCATAACATAACAATTTTTAATTATAAATTTCCAAATCAATTTTATACGGGAAAATAAAATTTCCCAAGCGTGAGGTTTTTGCTAATAATGTTTGGCTCTTGCAACAACATGTTGTACTATGTTGTCATTCATGTCAAAGGATTGATGTCAAAGGGTTGATTTCAAGTGGTGTCATAGTGATGTGTTGTCATTGATGACAAGTTTGATATCAAAGGAAGTTGTATCATTGATTTCAAGTCATGGTTAATAGGAAGTACCAAATGGATGAACTCCAAAGTGTTCCCCTTATGGTGAAATCCCTCATGGGAAGATGCTTTAAAAGTCCAAATGGTTTGGTGGTTGATTAGTCCTAGCAGTATGGTTAAAGAACTCAAGTTTGGTTGAGGAATAATGTAATGAATATCAATGAATTTGCAAGTGAGACTATTCTAGATGGATAGTACATGTCATGCCATTTCCGGTGATATGTGTCACGTCACATAATTCCTCACGGTTAGAGAGTTATGGCTTTGTGAAGTTGGGGAACCCTCATGAGTTATCTATAAGCCCCTAGAAGGTCAAAGAAGTCAAATTATTCTAGAAGCTCCTAGAATAATTTGACTAGTCAAAATGGTTGCAACTAGGATTTAATCATGGATTGAGTAGTTGCAATAAGAAAATAATTAAAAATAAATTAGTTGCAACTAGAAGTGGAGAATTTACTACTTCCGGATAAAGTGGTTGTAAGTGGACAAAGAGTTTAGAAGTGGGTTAACCCTAAAGGAAGGAAGTGGGTTAGAATATAACCGCTAGAGGAAGTTACTTGGGGAAGTATAAATAAGAGAGCAAGGGTCTCTTATGGTGATCTATCTAATTGAGCACATTGAATATCCATTATTACGAAAGGTTTATTGCAGGTACTCATTGATACATCTGAAGTTGTGCAAGTTTGAGGAAGCGAAGGCAAAGTGACGGCAAAGTTTTGTGGCCACAATGGAGTGTGAAGAAATCAAGAAAAACCCTGGTTAGGGTCATCCCCGCGGGTCACCTAGTAGACGTCCCGCGAGGCACCCCTTGTTGGTTGAGTAGAGCTTGTCTCACGAGGCCTTGTTGGACACCTTACCTATGTCATGCAAGGCACTACTAGAAGTGAATATTGAAGCTTGGTTCTGGTTGTCGAGGCTAAGCAGAGTCTCCTAGAGGTTCAACAGTGATTAGGGATACAAGATCTATATACATGTTCAAAATGGTATGCCACGTGATTGGATATTTGCGATAGTTTGAGGTATGGACATATGAGGTTGAGTAGATGCTCTTGGGACATCATTGGATGAATGATATATGCTACATAGGGAAGATCTGTAGAGGTATAGTGTTGGTATACTTGTTGTTTATCTTTGAAACATTTGTTGGGATTTATTTGAGGTATTTGTTTGGATATGAATCAAGAATGGTCTTGTGAGTTTGGGCATCTTCCTAGAAGTACTATTGTTGTATAGTACTTGTTGTAGTGAATGGTTATGAGGCAAATCTGGTGAAGTACATTGTTGATGCATTTTGTTTGATTTATTGGCATATAGTGTAGTGCATTGTGAGATGCATTGGTTAGTGGTTTGGATACATGATTGGTTCATGAGCAGTACATGTTTGAGGGTTTTTGTATTGTTGAAGTTATTGATACAATTTAAGGTTGCATTCTAGTGAGGATTTGATGCATTGTTGATGTAAGGGTTTATGGTATTTGGTTCATGGAGAGTATGGTGTATTGCTAGAGGTATCGTGTTGGTTATCTTGATGATATTGTGCATATGGTTGAGAGTTGTCTTGGTGATTGATCTTAGTGAGTAGATCCGATTTGGATGATGAGATTGTTGAGACAGGTTGAGGTGACAGGTTGTGTTGTGCATAGTTGATGCACTTGTGTTGGTATAGACTGTTGATATAGTTTGACATATTTTTTTCTGTCTACAAGCTAGGTCTTGTACTTGAGGTTTGGATTCCTCACATCTCAATTGGAGCTGAGATCTGCAAGTTGGGTCTTGTATTAAGAGTTGGTACTTTCTTGGGGTTGGTGTTGTTTTCATTTGGTGTTGATAAACCCCAGAGATTGTAGTCTCCTTTAACACATAATACAAAAATCTTACACATATATCTAGTGTTCTTTGTGTTTATTATGGTGATGGTTTATAGTTATCTATTATTGATGAATGTTGTTGATACATGCAAGTAACTAAATATGAATGAATAATATGTTTGAAGTGGTTGCTAACTAAAGTTTTGAAAGAAGTGAAAAAAGAGCCCTACATTGATTCACCCCCCCTCTTAGTGTGGTTGGTGTGTCCAACAATTGGTATCAGAGTGG
>ML820103.1:89855-111541 GCA_009831015.1 Picea engelmannii | reverse complement strand
GAAACTAATATTCCTACATCTTTATTGAAAACAACAAATTCACCAAGAAAATAACTCCACCTTTATTTGGCATTTCATGCATGTTTTTTGAACTTTCCCAAATCTTGAAAGCATCACACCATCTTACACTTGAGGCAACTTATCATCAATCGTGGAGAGCCAAGATCACAGCATCCCAATTTCTTACATCAAACTTAGCTTGAACATCCTCATTTGTTATACTTCACATCTTATTTCCCGAGGCAATTTATAAGTATCATGTCTTAAAAAATTGCAAGCATTCTCTGTTTCCATGTGGTAAAAAATTTATTGTTAAAGCTCTGGCTACTTTCCAACATAATATGAGATTAATTGACCATTTTAAATGTTTAAATACATAAAACAAATTCTGAATAGGGGTATTTCTCTCTTTCTATTGTGATTTGGTGTTTGACAAACCTTGTTATCGTCAAAGAAATCAATTGCAAACATGTTGCTTTCAATTATAGAAATTTCACACAAAAACTTGTTTATGAACTTCTTCAAATGTTCACCAATCTCATAAATTTCATAAACGAATTTAGCTTTCTATTTTGAATATCTTTCATAAAAAACTTCTCTTCTAGAATTCTTCAAAAAATATATATAATAATAGAAAGTAGAATTTCAATGTTTTTCTCAATTCATCACTAACATGGCCATGCATCCCATCTATATATGTCAACCGACCTGTAGGTGGGCCCAATCCTCTACCACGTCTCTTCATTGACCAGATTCCTTCGTCCCCATCTCTTCAATGGCCCGATTCCTCTCCTTAGGTTGGCTCTTCATTAACCAGATTCCTTTGCTAAGGTCAACCTCACCTTTTCGATGTTGATGTTTTGGTAGCCGCGGGAGGAACTTTCCTCTAGAAGATGTTTATTAGATGAAGAGAAGATTCTGGAAGTCCAAGAAGACCATTAAACAGCAAGAAGAATACACAGAAGAAAAGTTGGCCCACATAGAAAAGAATGAAGTAAAAATAAGATTCCCAGAGAAGAAGTCGGCCCGGGCAATTGACTTGAAGACTATAAATAAGGAGGACGTCTAGCTCATTTGGACACACTCTCTCTCACTAAGGAAAAGGTGTGCAAGTCTAAGGAGGAAGAGGAGACACGGAGCTGGGGTTTTGGTTATTCTTGGTGGCTACTTTATCTTCTACGCTATCTCTCTAAGAAGGTGCGCTCTTCTTGTATTGTGTTGTTGTTGCAGCTGTGAGCACTAGAAGTGCACTAGCCTAGTGCTAGGGTTTATATCTTGTATGTGGCTCTTGAGAGTTGGTTAATGGTTGGACTTTTTGACCAGAATCTGTCTAAAAAAAGTTGTTGGGTTTTTTCCCCTATTTGGGGTTTTCCCAAGATAAATCTCTTGTGTTTTTTTTGTCTCTTGTTTATGTTTCTTCTGCTCAGTACATAATACACACACACACACACACACACACACACACACACACACACATATATATATATATATATATATATATATATATTAATGGTAATGAAGTAAAAGAACACCGATAACTCTAGAAAATCTAACATGGTATCATAGTTGGTTACCTTCAGAATAGTTTGACCACTAGAAGAAAGATTCATGCAGTAATACCTTGCAATTGCAATACTTTGTCAAGCTCATTGAGCACTATCCCAAAGTTGTTGGGGATAATTATTTCATAGAGCAATGCACCCTACTCTAGCGAACCCCCTGAAACCCTCAACGTATAGTTTGGTGAAGTTTGAAAAATTGAGGTTTTTCAGTGCTAGGGTTTCTACCAGCAAAAAATGTCAACCAGCATGAGAGTTGAAGATAGATTGGATGGAGAAAATAACTTCAGATCCTGGAAGCACATGGTTCTCCTCATTCTAGAAGAGAATGAGTTATTGGATCATATCAAGCATATGCTTCCAGAACCAGAAGAAGAAGACGCCAAAACAAAGTTCAAGAAGAATGAGGTCAAGGCATGTTGATATTTTACTTATACAATGAGCAGTTACAATTCGTCTTTATTATTAAAATCATTTAGTACATTAGCTACATATATAATATCACTAAAAGAGAGGTAATCACATAAACAAAGCAAACACAAAGATTATCCTGGGAAACCCTCTAGGGGAAGAAAACCTAGCAAACTTCCTCAATATAGATTAGCCAACCAAGAACAATGCTTCTCTCCAAGAAAGAACTAACAAAGTAGAAGATCCTCCTCTACTCCTTCACTAGGAAAGAGTAGTGCACCACATGACCAAGATATATCCCAAAGATAGACCAAGAACCCTCCTTGACGTCACACCTTGCTGCAATAGCCTCTCCTCCAAGATTTGCGCACTTTTCCTCATGTTGCACAGCTCATGAGTGAGTGAACAAGTGAGGCACTAGCCTCTCTTATAAATAGTAGTCTGGCCTCCTTAAATTAGGTCTGGGTCGACCTGTCAATTTACCCTCGTAAATTGCATTTAACTGTCAAGGCACAATAGGGACGACTTTTACAAAGGCACAATAGGGTCGTCTTAATAAATATAATATAATAACATTCTTTAGGGTTTGTCTTGGTCAAATACAATAAGAATATCTTCCAAAACTACTCAATCTTCAACACTCCCTCTTAGCAAGGAAGGTATTCTTCTTTTCACGGTCATCATCATTGTTTTTGCGCTTCTTCATACTTGGTCATTGTCTTGTTGTCAATCACAGATCTATATATCGTAGGAAGTTTTGCACTTTCACTGGAATAATATACCAGCCTGTGTTGGGGTTACCAACCTACACTGGGGTAGCGTACCAGCCTACATTGGGGTAGCATACCAGCCTGCGTTGGGGTTACCAACCTGTGGTGGGGTAGCTCATCACTTCTCTCTACTGGGGATCACATCACCTCCCTCTACCGGGGAACACATCACTTCCCACTACTAGAGAACACATCACTTCCCTCTACTGGGGGAACACATCACTTCCCGCTTCTGGAGAACACATCACTTCCCACCACTGTGGAACACATCACTTCCCGCTTCTGGATCACTCCAAGCTTGTCTCTGAAAAAAACTCGAACTTGACTCTGGACATGGGCTTGGTCAACACATCGGATACATGTTCATTGGTGGAAAATATATTGGAGTCTTATTGCTTCCTTTTGTGCCATGTCCCGCATATGGTGGTATTTGATCTCAATATGCTTGGATTTGTCATGACACATTGGGTTCACTGACAACTTTATGCAACTCTGGTTGTCATAAAAGATACAGGTTTTCCTTCAACTTGAGATCAAGCAACTTCTAAAGTCAAACTGCTTCGCCATAAGTTGACCATGCTACCACATACTATTCCTCTGCGGAACTAAGTGCCATATATTTATGCTTCTCACTAAGTCGCGAGATCATAGTTGATCCCATACTAAAGCTACATCCAGATGTACTTTTTGTTAATTTTTATGGTAAGTTGATGCAATTTTAATTTTATTTTTGTTTAGCATGAGCTACAACCATAACCAATGACTGCAACAACAATAACTAGCTGTAGTAAACCAAGATCACAAGAAGAACAACCATGCACAAAAGACACTAGAAATATCTTGGGAAAACCCTTCTCAATCAAGGGAAAAACCCATCAATCCTTTGTTATATTCTCAAGAGAAGATCCACCATTCCACCACCAAACCTAGCACACAAGAGGGTGTTGCAATTCTCATAATTTCATACCTCAACTTCTGAAATCATGAGATGACACAATGATAAGTGTGTTTCCTCAATGGAGATTCACCTTTATTTATACAAAACTTATCACATCAAATGATGTGTCTATTGGCATAATAGGGATGACCTATACAACTTATTAATATAATAAATATAATTAATAATTACAATATTAATTATCTTTACATGGTGGGGCCGACATGTACCCTTTACAACATAATTAGGGTTACAGGTAAATCTTACTCTTAGACAATATAGCAAGGATCTCATACGTCCACTAGTGCTCAACCACTAGGGATACGTCCACCTATGCTCAGCCACATGGACGTCCTACTCAACAGATCTCTATCTCAATTGAGTCCACAGGAGAATCATCTGGAGTACCATCTCTAGCCTGACTCAATTGAGTCCACAAGGCAGGAGACCACAGGTCATGACAACTTAGTCTAGAGTTTGACGCACACCCATCACATGGGCACCTTCACCCCACATAGGGGTACACATCATCTCATATCAATCCAAAGAGGAACGACACACCCATCTCATGGGCATCCTCACCCCACACAGGGGCACACATCGTCTCATCTCAGTTCAGAGAGGAACGACGCACCCATCACATGGGAACACCCAACACATGGGCTTTCTCACAGGTCGACTCAACTCAGTCTCAAAGGAGAACGTGTCCTGGAGGATGTCTCACAAAGTTGCAATCATCAACACTCCCTCTCATCTAGGGAGGCATTCTCCACCAAGCCAAGTCTCTCACGGAAGTACTCGAACTTTGTCCTGGAAAGCGGTTTGGTGAAGATATCTGCAATCTGCTCATGTGTAGGAAGGTACTGCACGTGTACTTCTTTCCTTTGCACCATGTATCTGATATAATGATATTTTATCTCAATGTGTTTCGATTTATCGTGAAACACAATATTCTTAGAGAGCTTCACACAACTCTGGTTATCATAGTGAATAATGGTAGAATCCATCTCATGATCAAATAAGTTTGCAAGGAGCTTGTGAAGCCACACTACCTTACGGTTTGCCACACTCAACGCTATATACTATGCTTCTGCGATACTCAAAGCCACGGAGCTTTGTTTCCTACTGCAACTAGGAAACCATGGCAGACCCCGATGTAAAACAACAACTAGATGTGCTCTTGCAGTCCACTACGCTCCCTGCCCAATCTTCATCGGCATATCCCTACAATCTCATGTCTACACTAGAGGTATATCTCAGGCCATATCCAATTGTGCCTCGTAGATATCTCAATACATGCTTCGTTGCTATCTGGTGAGTATGTCTCAGTCATGTATCACGAATCCATCTCATGTAGTTTCCAACCCATAGATGCAACTAGTGCAATGATAGTACGAATGGAAGTGTATCGGGCTACAAGAGAAAATGTCTCCTCATAATCAATTCCCTTCACCTGTGGGAATCCTCTGGCTACAAATCTCGCTTTGTATTTCTCGACATTTCCATCAACTACATGCTTGATCTTATAGATCCACTTGGAATTCATTACAGACTTCCCTTCTGGTCTTGGAACGATATCCCACACATCATTCTTCATGATGCACTGATACTCTTATGTCATGGCATCTTGCCATACCTGTTGACCTGTTGCTTCTCCATGACAAGAAGGATCGGTATCAATGATGTGGTTCATGGCTGAAACATAGCTCAAAAATCTCTTTGGTTTCTCTCTCTCGGAATGTGCCTCGAGGAGTTGCATGTCCCTCTGCCTCTTGCAGAGTTTTGTCGAGCCCAGGCAGGCCTTTTATGACCTACTGCAATGTCTCTGGGGACATCAACTGGAGCAACTGGATCAACTAAACTATGGTTTTATCCCTCTGAACTGCTGAAGGGGAGAAGGTATTGTCTCTTCCTTCTCAAATAGTTTGACTCCCTCTGAGTCAAGTGACTCCCTCTGAAGTCTAAAGGATAGACATCTTCATTTTCCTGTGTTGCTAACCTGGAGACATCTCATGTGTAACATCCCCAGCCACCAACAGAGCTGGGCAATGCCACTACTCAACTCTGACTTAGGTGTGATACCAAACTGTAACGTCCCCGACCATTCAACAGGTCGAGTAACATTACCACGCAGAACATTCACATATAAATATATAACATGCATTTTAATCGAAATAAAACACATAACACAGAGTTACTGCTACCATACAAATTCAAATGTAATAGACAACAATTCATATACGCAATGAAATACATGATAGCATTCAAGCATCACAGACATGCATAATATAAAATTAAGCACAGACTAATACTTATCTTTCAACTGGAATAACACCACCAACTGTGTGCAGACCTTCCACGAACCTCCCAGCCATAGACCACGCTGCTCATCACGCTCAGCAGTGGGTCACCCTTGAGATGGGACTAAGCTCCACCCATGGCAAGGGAATCTTAGGCTAGGCAAGGTCAATAGGGAAGTCACACAGTTAAAGAGGAAGGATTCTCTCCTAGGAGCCACTTATGCCCACTGCTCACAGAGTCTCATTCCACACATGCATGTCCCACCCCAAGAGTATACACCTTCACTGTCACATAGTCCATCGGCTGCTTCACCTCCCTTGCCTTGGGCTTCAGCAATAGGCCAGACCGGAATTCTCAGAGCTCTGTAGCAACTATGAGACCCCTTCCACGAGAACTCACTTCCACAACACACTCTCTCACATGGAGAGAGTTGTCCACGGGCCTAACAACCTGCCTCTTCAACCACAACCACCTCCCTCACCTGGAGAGAGTGTTGCACACAGGCCTGACAACCTGCTTCTTCAACTCCATTCCAGTACAAGGAGGACAACAGTCACTAGTCAATACAACTCAGGAAAACAAAAGGCATCAACCCAAAATGGTTAAGATACGAACTCGACTCTGCAAGGAACTGCGTGGCCACAACAACCAATAGTTATGACACACACGACACAGACAAATACGGGGTGCTCAGGCTTCACAGGAGACGTGGCTCAACCCACGAGTTCTCACTGGATTTAGACGGAGGATGGGAAAATGGACAACGAACAACCTTCCCATGAGGGTTTCCTTCACTGTGCGCGGGTATGCAAATACAGACGCAGAGGAAAAATGGTTCAAACACCCCAGATCCCTGTGAACTCGGGTGGAGGATGATAGAATGAGAGAGCGAACCCCCAACACGACTGACTTCTGCATCTTTAACTGCATGCACCCAAGTTGACACTTGTCTTCCTGGAGCTGCATGTGTTTCCTTTTGCACACGTTGCCTCTCCCGGACTTAGGATAAAAACACTCAACACTCAGCATGTCCACTTTAGCCTTCAAGAATTAATAATAAATATTATTCCTTTAGAGGTAAGCCCCCTAGCTTAGCCCCTAGGACCAAACAATTAGCCTCCTCCCTTACCCAACCTTGTGGAAGCTTAGTCCCCCATCACTCTTTCTTCGTGGTCATTCTACACGCAATGATGTTTATATTTTTATTAATGATTTTGCATAATTACATATACAAAACAGGCTCATGGCCTTAAGCCTCTAGGCTCTCCAGCTTAATAACATATAAGTCTTTAGCTTATAAACACTTGGCTCACCAGCCTATAAATATAATTACAATTCAACAATTATAAATGGGGCTCATCCTTGGGGTATTACAATCCCCTCCCCTTATTTTTGCACTGTCCTCAGTGCAACTTTTTACACATCATCAACAAGATTTCCCAAAATCTTCAAAAATATGTGATCATTCTGCCCGCATAGCATCTTCATGCTCTCATGTCGCGTCCTCGGGACTGTACCAGGTCCGCTAGACCTTTACAAGCCCTATGGCTCGATTCCGAAGTTGTTTTCTCTTTCGGGTCCAATATGCGCACATGATGCACTTGCAAGACGCCTTCTTGCTCCACCTGAATCACATTCCTATCAATAACATGATTAGCATCAGGTATAAATTTCTGAAGCAATGAAACATTAAACACATTATGTATAGTCATAGATGCAGGTAATGCAAGCATATATGCAATGTATATATATGTATATATAAGCAATTCTAATAATATTATAACCTATATACAAGATACACAACATACAATAAATAGAGAATTGTACTTATCTTTTGATTGAGAAGACTTTCCACATCAACATGGTCTAGGCCAATGTACCAAACCTCAACAGTACTCCAACCAACAGTCTCTCCTTCCCCACATGCTTGTCCCACCCCAGGAGTGTACACCTTCACTGTCACATAGTCCATCGACTGTTACACCTCCATTTCCTTGGGCTTCAGCAACAGGCCGGACCAAAAGTCTTAGAGCACCGTGGCTTGAGGAGTTCCAACTGCCCTCAGAGGTTTCCAATCAACATCTTCCCCGAGCTACTCTTTGTAGTCAACATTCTAACTTTAATAAACATCATCTCATCTGCATCACCCACATGCAGTTATCATGAGAAAACATAAAAGAATTCATTCAGAAACTCAAACTTAGTTCAAAGGGAATTCATCTTTTCCCCAAAACATGAAATTCTATTTCATAATTCATCTTGGTTGTTGCCATATTAGGATTGCAACCTTCCTTGTGGTTTTCCACAAGCACCAAACTGCATACTATTTTCTTGCAAGGCTTCATCTTGCATACTGCCAACAATTGTCAGTATTTCATGTACATCATAATTCAATTGCAATATGTATAGAACCATATGCAATGAACTTAGAATTGTCTGCATCTAGCAACTCAATCATAATTACCAAACAATTTAATAAAATAGAATGACTCGTCATTTTATGCATATGCATGTTCACAGTAATATATGTAAGTTTGTTACTTCTTTTTCTGAACAAGAAAATTTCCTGTAGTCAATGCTCATGTGACTACTTGACTTGCAACTTTCATGTTGCAATGTCTAACACCTCCCTGAAATGTCCTCAACTTCATGAGTTAACAACATTTCAGCTGTTAGTAACAATTATTTCCATGCAATAATATATATGCATGTACTTACAAAACTCATTCAATCATTGCATTTAGTATACAATTTTGTCACTTATTATGCATGAGTGCAATTCTCAATGCATAATTAATCAGTGCACCTTGCATTGAATTACATAATGCTATTTATCTCAGTCATGTATCTCACCATCCATGAGTTGAAATTTTGGCCAATGTGTTGACACATTATCCACACACTTCCTATTGTCTTCCCAATTAATTGGATGCCTTCCTTTTCGACCTGAACACTACACCAAGAATATAATTGTGTAGTGTTCATTAGTGTTAGTAAAAAGGTTGCAGCCCGAGTTTTATTTAAAGGTAGGAAGCTTTTAGTACCTGTGTGGCTCATAACCTTTCCATATCCATACCTTGCCATATCCAACCATGTCCTAGTCTCATACATGACTAGCTTACTGGCATTCATTCTTATAACAAGTTCTTATCTTTTAATTCTTTGATTATTACTCCATAACCAAATTAACATGACATTCTACTATGTCAGTGTGTGCATTCAGAAGCTAAAAAGCTTTGAATTAATATAGGCCTCCAACCTTTACCACAACCAGTGGTAAGCATTCAATAATATAATCATGTGATTTTATAAAATAACTTTGGCCGAAGAAATTCTTACCTAAATTTCCTTTCAGCAATTATGAAAAAAAAGTAATAAAACTCATACCTGCATGACTACCATTAATAAATTTTATACTACCTAAAATTCTGATGGCAGTAGAAGCTTTCATACTTTTTTTATCAAACTTATAACCAACACTTCATCTCTATGTTGCTTCACTCCTTAAGCAACAATATCACCAACAACACTTGCAAACATGCAAGTATTCTTTCCTCTGGCTGACCCAACAAGCCATAACATACTTGCTGCCACCGAAATTGCAACAACTTCTTTCCCATGTGCAACTTTTCCTTTTTGAACCCAGAAGTCTTCAATTCTTCCTGAATTCCTGAATCTTCTTGTGCTCTCACTATGCATGACTATTTCTTCCCTGAGCACTTTCAACGTCGTGCCCCTATCTCAGCGGGGTCTGTTGACCTCCCGGTCAAATGATCTTTCAATCTTCTGAGTCGAATTGACTCTTCGGGCCTTTGCTAGACCCTTATTAATCTTACACAGGCCCCCTTTTCTCCTTTAGGCACAGGTCCTGCCAGACCCGCGGGCTTATTCCTATGTGCTTCCAAAACTCCAAGTTTTAGGCGCTAGCCCCTTTTTCATTAGCCCTTTCCTTCATATGACTCTGGGTTATGACCTCAAGGAAAACTGTGATTGTGGGTGTGGGCAAGAGTGGTTTTAGGCCAAACCGCTTTTCGCCCCGTAATTCATCTCTAGCTGCCATGCATCACTTTGTTAAAACCGTGGTATAGATTGCGGCCCGCTCTCGGATTTTTAACATCCGAGCAAGTTTTGGCCCCGAAATCCAGCTCGTTCATCGACCTCCAATCCCTTGGCAATGATCCGCGATCAATGACTGCTATCTATCCTCCCTTTTCTACCTTCTTTCCTCCTTCCACACGCGATCCCAGATCTACACGATCTATCGACACGTAGCTCCCTTCTAAATCAACAACTATGGTTGATTCCGACTCTCCGACCCTTGGGAGTTTCAATTCTCAACTATCTGCTTTTCCACGTATGACAATCTTTCGGAGTGGAAGATCTATTGACACCTGTCCTCAACAATCGGACGGTTTTGATGAACTCCGACTCTCCGGCCTTTGGGAGTTTCACGTCTCCACGCACACCAATCTCCGGAATGAATTTCCCCAGAGTGCCAGATCTCCTGCCACATGTCCTCTCCAAATCAACGACCCTGATTCTCTTCGGAACTTCGGCTCTTTCCGACCAAGACCAGATCAACGGTCCTTTGACCTCCTCCTCGATCAACGATCGAGATCTCCTTCGGGACTTCGACGCTTTCACCCTCTACTTTCCTCCGGAGTGCTCCGTACCTGGAGTTCCATATCTGGCGCCACGTGTCCACTTTCATATCAACGGCCAAGATTTATTTCGGTTGTTTCTCCTCCTCCTTTTCCACAAACTTCCAAAATTGTGGATCTTACGCCACCTGTCCTCCTTGACGATGGATGGTCGCAAATCACTTCGGGACTTCGAGACTTTGACAAGTCCACTTCTCCTACGCACATAAGGGTTAAGTCTTGTGCGCTTACCTCCGGATCCAATAGTTGTTGGTCCTTCGCGCGCAAATCCAACAGATGGAATCTGTTCCTCTCCTATGCGCTTCCTTTGTTCTGTTGGACGTTGATCTAATGGTCCATGCTCCTCCCCACAACCTATCTGACGGTTGTTGTCGCTCCTCCTCCTAAGCTTTTGACTTCTTCTACCTTGGAAGATTTTGTTAGTGTTCAAAGGCTTCAGCCTTTGACCTTTCTCCTACGAGTCTGCCTCTTAGATCACGTATTCACTCTCGTAAGCATTATCTCTTATGAGATTTAGGACTTAGAATGAGTTTGTCTCCCACGCACTCCTTGCCTTATCTCTTCTGAGTTTTTCGATTTACTCGGTCTCCTATGGGTCTCGGCCATTTTGTTTCCATTCAAAGGGAAACTTTATGCCCTCCTGGAAAACTTATGCTCAAAGCACATCTTGCTGAACATTTTCTACAGAGTGTTCAACAACTCTGTGAGTATCTTCCTTTGATATTCTTTTCCCTGAACTCGACAAAGAGTTCTCTCTGTGCACACTTGCACTCGTTCGATGCCCACTTGGCAGATTCCTACAAATTTCTCAGTGACTCTATCTCTCTCTGAACTCAACACAGATTTCTTCATGTGCACTCATTGCACTTCTGTTGATGAAGGTTCAACGGTATCTCTCCTGAGCTTCTCTGAGGTTAACTTACCTCTGTCAACGCACTCCTTGCGGACAATGTGCACTGCTTGCACTCGAAAACTCAAAGAAGAGAAACAATTGAAACTTATTCAATACTTCACCAGTTTACGCATTCAAACCAATCTAATTTAAGAAAACGTTCAGATTTCATTTTCTTTCCGAGCTCTTCTCTGCTCTGTAATAATTTTCGGGCACTAGCCCCTTTCTCTTAGTCCCCAATCCATGTGATCATGGGCCATGACCAAGCGCTAGATCACTAGGTGCTTACTCAGGCCTTCGGCTTCGGAAGATTTCAAAGCACCACACAATAATCTCTCAGAGTTTAGGATTACCGAACTCGCAAAGTAGTGAAGATCATCATTCCACGTCTACCTAACATCCGACGACTGGCACTCACTATGGAACTTCAGGCGTCTGAGTTATGGAACTTCGAAGCTTTGAGACTTCGGAGGATTTCACATCCGCGCATCCCAAACCGTTAATCTTTGAACATTCCCAATCACCTTTGGTGACATCATTATGTCACATTGTTGAGAGTTGTTCCAATTGCGGGGGCATGCAACGATGGTTTGGAGTAACCCGTCTTTCATCCCGCAATTCTTCTAACGCTGACACGTAACCCCTCGGTGAAACCGGGGTTTGGATTGTGGGACCGCCTTGGAGAATTAACTCCCATGCAAATTGGATCCCCGCAATGCCTCCTGGTCGTCGTTCTTGATGTATCGTGATCAACGCCAGTGTGGTTCCTCCAAACTTTAACTACGTTATGTAACCTCGGGTCCCACTAACCATGCTCATACAGAGTGCCACGTGGCGGAATACTTGCAACTGACTCGTGTCCCAATCAGATGGGTGTCACACGTCACATTCCATATGGCATTTCAACCTTCCACGGGTTCGGAACCCACTTATACGTGGCACACAACCCATGTGTTCACGTCAAACCAAGTGACATCACCATGCCACGTCACTACGAAGTTTCGGACTTCGGGAGTTTCAACTCGTCTACGCTCGCTTTTTCTCGAAGCGCTTTCCTTCGGGTTAACTTCTCTGCACCTTCCCCAGATCTAATGGTCATAAGGGAATTCCCTTCCTTCCAAACAGATGCTATGACGCATAACTGACTCTGTTACTCTTTGGATTTCCAAAGGAATTCACGGCTAACTGCCTCGCAACATTACCAGATCTGACAGTCGTGAAGGATTCTCCCTCTCCCGAACAGATCCTAAGGTCCACATTACTCTATGGTCCAATGCCACTTCTGTCATGGTTTTATGACACCTTTACTGCTCCCGAGCTTCATAACATGGGAAAGGTAACTTCTTGGTACTCAAGAAAGTTCTGAGGTTCTAAATTGGTCCTCCAGACACAATTTCCTTTTGAATCCTTGGGTCCAATGACCACTTATCCAGCCCATCCAGGTTCGACGTAAAAACCTTGGCTCTGAACTCGAATTTTCTCTACTTCGACAACAATTCTTTCAAAACTTTTGCTTCATTTTCCACTAACATGGCCCATCTAGGCCCAGTGTTGAAAACCTTGGCTCTGATACCAATTTGTAACATCCCCAGTCACCAATAGATCCGAGCAATGCCACTACTCAGCTCTAACTTAGCTGTGATACCAAACTGTAACGTCCTCGACCATTCAACAGTCCGAGTAACATTACCACGTGGAACATTCACATATAGATATATAACATTCATTTTAATTGAAATAAAACACATAACACAGTGTTACTGCTACCATACAGATTCAAATGTAACAGACAATAATTCATATACGCAACGAAATACATGATAACATTCAAGCATCGTAGGCATGCATAATATAAAATTAAGCACAGACTGATACTTATCTTTCAACTGGAATAACACCACCAACTGCGTCCAGACCTTCCACGAACCTCCCAGCCATACACCATGTTGCTCATCACGGTCAACAGTAGGTCACCCCTGAGATGGGACTAAGATCCACCCATGGAAAGGGAATCCTAGGCTAGGCAAGGTCAATAGGGAAGTCACACAGTTAAAGAGGAAGGATTCTCTCCTAGGAGCCACTTATGCCCACTACTCACAGACTCTCATTCCCCACATGTCTGTCCCACCCCAGGAGTATAAACCTTTACTATCACACAGTCCATCGGCTGCTTCACCTCCCTTGCCTTGGGCTTCAGCAACAGGCCAGACCAAAATTCTCAGAGCTCTGCAGTAGCTACGGGACCCCTTCCAGGAGAACTCACTTCCACAACACACTCTCTCACCTGGAGAGAGTTTCCCACAGGCCTGACAACCCGCCTCTTCAACCACAACCACCTCTCTCACCTGGAGAGAGTGTTGCACACAGGTCTGACAACCTACTTCTTCAACTCCGTTCTAGCACAAGGAGGACAACAATCATTGGTCAATACAACCGAAGAAAACAGAAGGCAGCAACCCAAAATGGTTAAGATATGAACTTGGCTCTGCAAGAAACTGCGTGGCCGCAACAACCAATAGTGATGACACACACGACATAGACAAATATGAGGTGCTTGGTCTTCAAAAAAATACGTGGGTCATCCCATGAGTTATCACTGGATTCAGACGTGTTATCACTCCAGGAAACTCTCCTAGGTTGTATCTCAAAGATGCATGGTAACTTAACTGTTCTTGTAATGATTCACTCAATAATGGGTGTGGGGTTGGATCAAGATGAATATATAACTAGTTGGATTGTGTATTCAAGATTGTCTAGGGATATCAAACAATACAAGGCTCTCAAGAGGTGCAATCAGACAGGTTGTGTATCAAATAGAACATAAACTAATCACTTAACCAGATCACACATATATAAAACAATAAGCATGATGGGTCTAGAAACTAGCATAACCACTTATGATCCTTTTCTTAACAATCAGATGGTGAGATGACAGTCACTTATGTATTAAATAAGCATAGACAGAGAATTGCATTCAACTCATAAGTAAAAACAAATAAGAAAGAAGAGGTATGATAACACCAATGAAAGAAGCTTGCAAGTTTCATATATGAAGAAAAATTCTCTATTACAGTAGTAGCATCGAAGAACTCAAAGTTGAACCCCTGGCTCATCAAAAGTATTTGGATTTATAGCCTTTAAAACAAATCTCCAGATCCTAGAATAATGGATCGAATTTACTAAAAATAGAAAATTAACCACTGATACCCAAAAATAGGCAAAAATCCTGTAAAGTGGATCAGTTTTTATCTCAAGTGAACTTTATGTCTTTCCAACTCTTCGACAGGTGTAGTAGACCTTCCAAGGCTGATTGAAAGTCGAAAATGCCACCTGTTGACAGTAAGGCAGTTTTATGCCTGAAAAATAGTTCACCAACCTCATCTTTCCACCTTGTTGGGTATCTCCAAAATCAAAACAGACTCTTGATCATGATGGCCTTAATTATTATCCAACGTTTAGAATCATTCCCGAGGCATTTGGACGAGAAAAACTTGAATCTGTGCAAAAACACTACCTTTCTTCCCTGTCAGCACTTTCGGTAGCTAAAATAGACAAAATCTGGGCCGGTTAGCTACCGAAATCTCTGCTTTCGGTAGCTAATGAACAGTCGAAATGTTTGCCTAAGCTACCAAAAGTTCCTTCTTGGTAAGAGTATCAAAATCGCAAAAATGTCTTTGTCCTAGCCTTTAAACATCTTGAGGCTGTTGTTTTGAAGCTTTTGCATCTTGCTCAATCTATGGAATGGCTACCTCTGGATCGTTCAGAAGGTTGGTTGCATTTGCTAGGGTTTGAAGATCGGCAGATGTTTGAGGCTGGGATATTGCAGGCATGGCTCACATTTTCAATAACTTGACATTTTTCTTCAAGTGCCTAGCTAGCCACCATAAATTATTGTAATCCTTTACCATCTTCTTCCGCTTCTTCTTTTCCTGTATACTTTCATGTGCTAGATTTTCTAGGGTCGCACTGGTTTCAGCGAAATTCTTTGACAGATTTTCATACATGGCTTTAATCACCCTCTCTAGCACTTCTTGTTGTTCTATTTTCCTTTTAATCCTTAATCTCCTTGTCTTTGCTCTGTTTCTTTTTCCTGCTGGATGATTCACCCTTCTCAAGACCGGTGAAGCACTTGGTTTCTGGTGCTTGTTCCATGGAGAATTCTACACTTTCAGCAACAGGGATTTCTCCTTGTCCTGATTCTTCATCTGAGTATGAATATGGAAGATTTAACAAGTTTTTTCCCTTGGGTACATCATGCTCTGTGTCCCCAACAAATTCCAGCCTCTTTCTTGCTTCTTTGTGCTTGGAAGATGGAGTATCTTGTTCAGATGTTACTGGAGAGATAGCTCTCCTCTTTATTTTTCCACCCTTGGGTGTAGAAGACTTCTCCTTGTCTTCTAGTTGTGAGTCTGTCTAAAATTCATTCCAAAACAAGAAATGGCCCCAATCCCTGTTCCTCCTCTGCAGCAGCTCACAAACCAATAACTTAATCAAGCCATGATGAGATAATTTGCCTTCAATCTTGCTGGTCTTTGCTTTAACTTGATTAGCCATCTTAGATAGGCTTTTGTGAAGGTAATAAGGCAGGTTGAGTGGGCTCCTACCAGTGAAATGGTTCATGAGATTGAAGTGATAAATCATTACCCTATGATATCTACCTTCACAAGTTATATAGGCAAGGATAGCCTTTAACAAGTGTTTCCATTTCTGCTCAAGAAAGGATATAGGAATATCTTTATTCCAAATCAAACACTTGTGTTCTGGTTTCAAGTAGGATTTGAACTCAATATCTTTTGTAACAATGGTTTTGAACCAATTTTCTCTAGTCCTGGGAAACTCTGTCACTTTAGCTATAAGGGCTTCATCCACTTGGAATTCATCTTGTCCAATGACTTCCTTTCTCCCATCAAAAGTTAGAGCGAAAGCCTCTGCCACCTGCTGGTGAAAACCCTGCAATTTTTTACAAAACTGGTAACATCCTGTGTCCTTGAAGAATTGACACACCTCTGGGTGTGAATCCAAATAACCGATGTCATCTAGCTCTCTTCTCAACACTGGTCCTCCTGTCTTCATTTGCTGGTCAACTCCTGTGTACCTGTAATTTTGAAAAAATGGGCTTGGAGGGGAAACCACACAACGCAGAAGGGGATTAGTTCAGTTATAACAGAGGCGAGAAAGGTGGAAAATGAAGTTAGAGAGAGTGTTGATTACAAGGGGTATGAGAGGCAAGTGTTTGATTTGAAAAAGTCAGTTCATTAACAATTCGAATGGCAGAACAGGAAGTACATCTCCACGTTATTCAATGAAATAGATGATTTTAAAATTTAAGTTCCAAGTCATCAAACGGCCCCTTTCCTGTCTTTTAGGCGATCTATATTGCAATCATGAAAGTTCCTTCTGACGATTTAGGCGCCCCAAAGGATGGGCTGACTTTTCTAAGCTCTGATGCTTTCGATAGCTAACATAGCTCCAACTTTTGGGTTTTAGCTATCGAAAGCTAAGGATTTTGGTAGCTAACATAGATTTTCGGAGACACACTTAGCTGTCGAAACCTGTGTTTTGATTTTTTGAAATAAAACCCCGAACCAAAGCTTTTGAAACTTTATTACAAACTCAAACTCTTAAAAAAAACAAAACTTAAAAAATTTAGAAAGACAATTTTTCAAAGACATCCTATCACCTAAAATGAAATAACTTGATTGGTTTATTTGAGGAGATAACACTGGCTCCTATTGGGGGTGAAAGCCTCCCTGTGAGGTTTCAAGAGCCACAGAACCAATGTATTTCCTGTAAAAAGAAAATTCAAACCTATCTACTAGTGTTTCCATTGAGCATGGAGTTATTTTGCAAAAACAAAAACTGAAAATAAAATTTACAATGACAAGGCTTTGAAGCCTTAGATGAAATAGAGTTTCAGAAAATGCCCATTGACTGGGCCACCAAACATTTCTTCACCTTCCAGACTTTGCGGAATGAAGGTGTTGTTGTGTTGTACTTGATTTATCATGAAAGGACCGGTCCACAAAGAGTCAAACTTGTCGTGCTTGCCTTTATATTGTCTGAGAGCATCCCATTTCAAAACCTAGTCACCAACCTTAAAGTTGTCCTCCTTTGCTTTCTGTCAAAAGTATCCTTGATCCTCTTTTGATGAGCTTCTGATTTATCCACCAGTTGTTCTCTAGCCTGCTGCAATTCTACCAAGTCAAGCATTCTTCTCACCATATCATTTGATTCAGTTTGTTCTTCCTGAAAGAACTTAGCCACTAGTAGAACTAGTTGAATGGGGAAAATGGCATTTGTGCCATAAACTATTTTGAAAGGAGAAGTTCCTATATATTTCTTGATAGTCACTCTGTCGGCCCAAAGAGCAAACTTTAGTTTAGAATCTCAGCTCCTTTGATTCTCCTCCAACATCTTTCTGATGATTCTGACTAGACTCTTATTGGATGACTCGGCAAGGCCATTGCCTTGAGGGTAGTAGGAAGTAGAGTGTACCAATTGAATTCCCATTGACTTACACATGTCAACCAATGCATCAGCTTTGAAGGTTGTTGCATTGTCTGTCACTAGCCTTTTTGGGCAACCAAATCTGATCAGAATGTTTTCATAGAAAAACTTCATGACGACCTGATGAGTGGCATTTCTAGTGGGGATTGCCTCTATCCACTTGGTAAAATAGTCAGTGGCTACCAGGATCCACTTATGTTGCCCACTAGATGAAGGATTAATCTCGCCTATGAAATCTAAGCCCCACTGCTGAAAAGGGCCATTCACTACAATAGGTCTCAGGGGTAGAGATTTTAGTTGCTTCTTTCCTGTGAATCTTTGGCACTTATCACAAGATTTCACAAAGGTGCACACATATGAAAAAAGTAAAGGCCAATAATACCTGTCCCTTAGGATTTTATGAGTTGTGGTCTTCCAGTAATGATGGCCTCCACAAATACTTGAATGAAACGGATGCATGACTTCAGTTGACTCATCTTTGTCTAAACATATCAGTAGTAACCCAGAAGGATCTTCCAATACAGAAGATTATCATTAATGCGGAATTTAATTGCTCTGAGCTTAAGGGCTCGGGCTTGAGTCATGCTAAGTTCAAGGGAAACCACCAACTTCTGTAAAAAATGAACAATACTTGAATACCACTCACATGAAGACAAATTCTCGACCACATGTTGGCTGTCATGTTGCTCTTCTATTGCTACCCCTGTCTGCAAACTTGTTGAACTTCCCCCATGAAATTTATGTCCAAAAGATCACAATTCTCTTCTATCATGAGCTTGGCAAGGCCTTGGCCTTTTACCAGCTTAGTGGGCTTCACTTCTATGTCAAAATCGATCAGCTTTGCAATTCATTTAGCTCTCTTTCCATCAATATCAGGCTGGGTCAAGACATCCTTCACAGAGGATGAAGGAACATAGGCAACAACCTATACATGGAGGATATAAATTTTGAAATCTTTTAATGACTTAATGAGAGCATAGGCTTGTTTTTCTATAGAATCATACCTTAGTTCAGCATCCCTGAGTGATTTGTTGAAGAAAGCCACGGGGTGATCAAGTCCTTCATTATCTTTTTGTAACAAGATTGTTGCCACTGTGTCATAGGAAGCAAAAGAGAAAATATAGAAATTCTTGGTGGAATCTGGATTGATTAGAGTGGGAGATTCCATGATAGCCTGTTTGATATCCTGAAATGAACTTCTTGCATTGTTTGTCCATTTTATCTCAGATCCCTTTTTTAACATAGAGGTTATATGTTTCACTAACTCAGCGAAATTAGGAATAAACCTTCTAACAAAATTGATCTTACCGAGTAAGGATTGAATATCCTTCTTTGACCTTGGTATGGACAACTTCTGAATTGCTTCCACCCAAGCTGGATCAATTTTCACTCCCTCTGTTGAAACGATGTGGCCTAGGAGCTTACCCTTCTTGAGAGCAAATTGAGACTTTTTGGAGTTCAGCGAAATCCTGAACTATCTGCATTTCAAAAATACTATTTTCAGATGCTTCAGATGTTTTTCATGACTGCTAAAATAAATTGTGATGTCATCAAGATAGATGAGGACAAACTTGTCCTTCTCTCCCATGAAAGCTATGTCCATGGCCCTCTGAAAAGTGGCCCCGACATTCATTAGCCCGAATGGCATCTTGGCGTACATGAAGGTACCCCAAGGAGTAGTAAAGGTAGTTTTTTCTTGGTCATCATGATGTACAGAAACCTAGTTATAGCCTTGTTGGGCCCCAACAACTCCCCCTATATTTTTACAAAATTTAAAGGGCCCCTATTAGAATCTTGATAATTAAAACGAGCTACAGAATCAACCTTTTCAAATAGTTCTATGCCTTGGCTTGCCTGAAGACAAACTTAAGACATTCAGTATAGTAAGAGACATTCATTACAAGAGTATATGTCAAAAGTTATAAACGAGCATAAAAATCTCAATTTAAACAAAAACGTTAATTTTTATCAAATGTTTACTTTCGTTTAAATTATAATTATGTGTTCATTCTTTTGCTCATTAGCAAGTTTGACTATTTTGAATAATGTGTTCAATACTTCATTAAATAATATCTTGGTTGGTTTATCATTTTCATGAAATCATTTGGTGATATTAATTAATTAAATTCTTTTTTCATTTTGCATCTCATTTCAAAATAATAATAATCTAAGAATTATTTATCATTTGTTTGATTTTGTAAAAAACCAAAATTAATGTTTTTCTCCATTAACTTGAAGCTTCTAGATCATATTTGAAAACAAATTATAAACAATGTTTATTTATAGGTTATAGTTAGTTTAAATTCATTTTTTATTTTTCTAGATTTTGTTTTATTCACAATTTTTAGGTTATTAATTTAGGTTTCTTTTTGTTTCACGGGTTTCTATTATCAAATATTTGATACGGATCTGATCATGGCTTGATTTTTTTATCCAAATACGTTCAAGATGATTTATCCAAAAATAATTTTGGATTGCTACAAATAATTTTATGAGCAACAACAGATAAAATTTGGAAAGGCGTCAAGATCAGAGAGGCAATTTTGCAGAACTGATTGCAGCCAAACCATGAGGAATTTGAAGAAACGGTTGAAAACCCAGAACCAAAATGGACCCATTTACCTTCCGCATAGAGATTTTCTCAAAAAAATGCACGATTTGAAAGATATTTGGGTCTCTTTTAGAGGAAAATTTCAGGTGGCGGAAATTAATAGTGACGCCCAGACTGTTCATTCGTTTTATAAATATATGAGAAAGATCAGAGCCAAGAAATAGAAGAATTTGAGAGGAGGATTTTAATCCTTTCTCTTTTGTATATTATTGTTTTTGTAAACTTTTTATTTCTTTTCAAATAGAGTAATGAATGGTTGGAATCTTTGGGAGAATGGACGAATATTTTTAAAGAAGAATATGGAATTCCAAGTTGCTTAATGGTTTTTGTCCTGTAAGTAAAATGGTTTTATTTTCATTATAATATATTCATATTCTTTGAATAATTGATTATGGATTGATTTAATTAGCTTTAGTTTGTTTTATCAATACATGGTTAATTATTATCATTTATATATTAATTTTTCCAATCTTTAAAGTCTATTATCCAAAAGAATTCTTCCAGGACAACAGAATGGACAAATGATCTCAAAACTTAATAGAACAACATATATGCATTTTGGCTTTAGCCTTTTGTTGATAATGTTGTTATTTATGTTTTTTTTAACCTTGTTACATGTGCAGGTATGATATCTTTAGATTAAATGATCTGTGATGTGTAGGAGGTTTATATTATAAATACCATCTATCATTTGCTTCATCAAAATACAAATGCTGTGATTATATCTTCGATTTAAATAATGAGATTTATCTTTGAATTTTAAATTGAATGATAAAATGCATAGATTGCTTCCAAATTTATCTTGTTGTAATGATGTATAATTATGAGATCACAGGTATATGTTTGTGTTTCATTTTCTGTCATTAAAACCTAAGCTACCAATACATGCTCTAAATTTATTTAGAACAATCATAAGATTCATTGCAGATTTCTCTCTTGGACATGGCAGTTGGATGTTCACCACTCATGCAGATGCTTGGATACACCTCACTAATTCATTGACAGGATAGCTTCTTTGTATTTTTCTGTCATTTACA